>JAJTUV010002138.1:0-187340 GCA_021653895.1 Mastomys natalensis | reverse complement strand
CTAGCAGCAATCTGCATGCACGTCTATAACACAATCCTCATACCCAAGGCTCAGGGAACATAACAGAGGAGAGTGGAGAGAGTGAGAAACCTGAAGAGTAGCCTGACTGATGGCATATTCTCATCAGGACTGAGAGCCTGACTGATGGCATATTCTCATCAGGACTGAGACGTTGCTCGCCGCTTGCCTTCTCAACAAAACATGCTTATTTTCTGTCATGAAAACAAACAAGCTTTTTCTCAAAATCTTATCTCAAGCCTTTTCATTCTTTTCCCTCATTCCAGAAAAAAGGTTGGTTACCTATGCAAGACATGCACAGTCCACACCAGTCACCACGCCAACATGGATGGATGAAAATATCACAGGACCCACCTCTAAGTAAAGAGCTTTGGACATACCAGCTGCCAAGGAGGGAAGAACCAATGGTTTTCTTTTCTTTTTTTTTTGTTTTCCAGAACCCCTATCCTTAGTGTTCAGCCCTAAACATAAGCACTCAAGGGCCATGTTGAGTGGATACAGGGAAAGTCGGGAAGAGAGAAGGATGAAGAAGAGTAGAGTTTATTTAATTATAGCGTACTCACATATGATACCCTCAAACAAAGGAATTCAGTGAGACTGGAGCACACACGTTCTGTTGCTGCTCACATCCTCTTGACCAGCTGTGTACAGTTCAGTTTGAGCCTGCAGGTGAAGACAGGATTCTCGAGCAGTGCAGAGAAACAACTTGAAGAAAAACCTGGATTGGCACCTTTACCCTAGCTGCCCACCTGGGATTTATTACAAAGGAATTAATACCTACTTTCTCTAAGCAGCTGCATCTTTTGCATGCAGCTCAGTCCTACTGGGCGGAGGTAAGTTTTCTAATGCATGGGACTGGGGTATGCTAATTTCTACTCTGGGTGACATAACAGCACCTCTGTGCTCTCTGCATCCTGAAAAGTAGGGAAGACGTTCCTGTGGGAAGCCCATCTGAGTTCCAGCACTTTTCTTTTCTCTAACTACAAAATAATGCACCCACATCAAGCAGTGCTTTTAAATGAACGTCTAACGTGATGGAAATGGAACATGTGTGAATGACATTAAGTGGTTGGTATTGCTTACAACTAGGGAGCCAGGAATAGTTCAGCGTGTGCTTGATAAATTAGGGAAATTGGCAGGGAAAGCCAGAAGAACGTAAAGGGGCAAGGGCAAAATGTGATCAGTCAGAAGCCAGCTACAAACAGCAGAGATTAAAGAGGGGCTGTCTAGACCAACACTACCACATCAGGAAGGCCAGAGTAACTGCAGAATTAGGACTGAAAACCAGTCAGCAAAACGAGGCTGTTATTTAAAGGCCTAAGATGCTTATATATTAGGAGGAGTATGACATTTTAAGTCCAGCAAGTTGTATTTCTTCTCCGCTGGCAACGCTGAAGACCTTATTAAGGCTGGTGTCTAGTTTTATTCTCAAACACTTTAAGAGCAATGTGGCAAAATTGGAGTGCATCCAACATAGAGCAACAGAAATGATAAAAGCATAGGAAAATAAAGGCTGAGCAGAAAGGTTAATATCTGGGATTGTTTAGCTCGAAGAAACAAGAAAGGTGACATATAATCTATTTGAATACATGCCTAGTTATTATAATGAGCGTCCCGAGTAGCCATTCCACAAGGATTTAATGAGTATCAGGAGACAAATTTATACTGTGGTCTTTGATTAGTATGATATCAGGAAATATTGGGGGGTTCTACATAAGGCATTATGAAGAAAATTGGCACAATTATTTTCTTCAAGATGTGGAGAATACTGCAATGCAATGGGTGTTTACTTAACCTTATAGACAGAGACAGCAAAACAGACTGGATGATTTACACAGCCACAGTTGCTTCAAGGGTGGACATATTTCATAAGGCTCAGTGACCATGTTTCGTACAGTTGTGCTATGGTGTGGAGGGGGATTTTTATGGCTATTTAATAATTCTCTTGGATTTCTATAATGATTTCAGCCCATTTTTAGTTGTATTTTAGAACACAAAGAGTATTAGAATTTTAGTCTACACCCTCTCATTGGCATGTTGAGGTAGGTAACTCAATACCCATTGTTACCTAAATAATGCATTTATGATCAGACCAATACAAGTCTAGTAAATAGATCTTAAGATCTGAGTCATCCACTTCTCAGACATTTTCATTTTTCTAGTCAAATTTTTTATCAATGAGTTAATTTTGTATTTTTTTTTTATTATTTTTTTTTTTTTTTTAACAGGTTTTTGCATCACTGTTTACCTCCCACATCTCATCCTGTGAACCCTCACTCTGTATCCCACCTTAGGTTTGTTTGTGCCGTGGAACTGACAAGAATGAAAGCTTCCTCGCCTCAAGGCTGATTAAAGGCAGCGCCACACCACTTCTTATGCGTCTTTGATTTTTCATTTTGTCTACTGGTCAAAACAATATGCTTTTATGCAAAAGTGAAGATTAGATTTGCTAATTCTTTTTTTTAATTACTTTTTTTTTCCTTTTTTAATTTTGTTTTTTTGCTTATTCACTTTATAACCCCTCCCCACAATCCTTCCCCATCTCTTGTTTTCTGAGTACCCCTCCTCCTGTATCCCCCACTCTTCAGGCTTGTTTTTGTCAGATGGTGAAACAGTGACAGAGAATGAAAGAGCTTACTGCCTTCAGGAATGAAAGGCAGGACACCACTTCTATTGTTGTTTTTCATGGGTAGGGTACTACTGGTACAAAAACAAAATGCTTCCCCATCCTCTACTTCTAAAGGTTAATGCAATGGTATGACTTATTAATTTAATTAAATCTGTTTCTGTTTTGTTTGGGCTCCCTTTTAGAATGTTGTATGACAAAATAGAAAGTGTGTACAAGAAAGTGACATCCTACTGTGTGCTGGTGTGTTGGCTGCCTCACTAAGATACACTAGGCCATTGAGTGGTGGGCAGAACAGATGACATTTTCTCTGGAATGTCATTTTTGTTCAAAAGAATGGTTGGCCAAAAAAATATGGTTGTTCACACTAAGACATTGGCAGATATTCTGTTAGAAATGAACTTGGTAAACCTGTCTCTGCAGGGATTAATACAGTGTTGTTGGCAGCAATACAATCCAGGCTTGAAAGGAAAATTTAGTACTAGGACAGATTTCCAACTTTCACTTCTGTTGAGATATTTTTTAATTCTTCTATTTTTAAAATAAGAAAATATCAGTAATTAGGAAATCAGTATTAGTCAATATATCAATACTTTACAATTTACAAATACATATTTACAAAAGTATACATTGAATAAAAGATACATTTAAAGTCATGTCAAATAATTTTCCATACAGTAAGATATGATGAATTTACAACCAGTGTTTGGATTTTACATTAAAACTAAATTTAAAAGCTATTGCAGCATTGCTAATATAATATCAAAGGATAGTATCTACAGTTAATTCCTAAAATACTGTTGATTTCCAGCTGCCTCTTCACCCTACCCCCAATCACCTTTATATGCTTCCAAACAAGATATTGAAAAAAAAAAAACCACAAAAGTAGATATTTTATTTTTTCAAATGCTTTCCTGGTTTTGAAAAAATATTTTTAGTGACTTATGACATTATATCCTGGGTTTATTACTGTAATTTTAAAGACACAAATATTTTAGAAATGTATGAATCCATCTCTAATACAGGTCATATCAATAATGTGTACAGCTCCAATCAAAATGCTATCTTAATCAATGTTTTTAATGTATAAGGTACCAGAAAACAAATAATTTAAGATCTGGTTGCTTAGACAATGGCTTTTTAAAAATCCTTCTTAGCTATGTTACTGGAATTTTTTTCCTTCTTGGTGTGTGTGTTGTGTGTGTGTGTGTGTGTGTGTGTGTGAGAGAGAGAGAGAGAGAGAGAGAGAGAGGAGAGATGCATAAATACACGTGTGTGTGTCCATGTGAAAGTCACATGTTGTCTTCAGGTGTCTATCTCTATCATCCCCCACGTTATTATTTGAAGCAAGGTCTCTCTCTCCCTGACCCTAAAGCTCACTGATGTGCCTGGTTTTGATGGACAGCAAGTCAAAGGACTGTCTTGTTTCTACTCAACCCAGTTTCTGTGTGCTTGAAGGGGATCCAAAGTAAGCACTCATGCCTATGCATCAAGCACTGCACCCACTGACATGTCTCCCCGGCCCCTGGATTGCTTTATTTAATGTTTTTTTCTGTCATTTAGCTGTATTCCCCCATGAGGAACTCATACAGCAGTAAGAGGGAAGCTAAGGGTTTGATGATGTTTTCATCTAAACTTTATTTTCTTGGAAACGGGTGACAACTGTCTGCACTTAGATTCTCGATGATTGAGTACTTGACAAATATAAAGTTAATCTCACCAAGGTGTGCACCAATATAGACTGGCTAGAAAAAGAATAATGCTAATTAACTTACTGGATGTTCTACATACCCATGATGCCCAACTAACTGCTGCTAGTTTTCTTTGACACCATATGATTCCAATTGCAGATCTTATGAAACGTCTGTCACTATGGACAGTTTGGAGTGCATCTCCCAAGAGATGATTTGGAAGAGTGTTGGAAGATTTAGCTCCCACTATGATGGTGACTACAGGTAGTAGGACTTTCAAGAGCTGGTACTTAGTGGGAAATCCCAGGCTATTTAAGGGAGATGCTTGTGAACTTAACTCAGTAGTAAAGCACTTGCCTAGCATACGTGAGTTCAATTCTATGTGCTTTAAAACAAACAGAAAGCATACTTGGATGAGGGAATGTCCTTATATGTGAATAACACGGTTCCTAGAGCAACTCTGAGTTAATTCTTAGGACAGATTGGGTTTAAAAGGGCAAGTCAGATCATTCTCCAGCCCCATGGCCTTCCTGTCTGGTAACATGACTTCTCTTGTAAGTGCTCCAGTCAGTGTGATGTCACTTGCCAGGACACTCTCACCAGACTATATTGTCATGCATTTGAACCCATAAGTGGGCTATATTAACTCTTTCTAGATGTACCTGGCCTTGGGTACTTTGTTTTAGTAACGGAAAATTCACAAATAGAGGGAACTGGTATCATGGAGTAGAGTCTTTATCGTAACTATTCCTGAATGACTTGGAACTGTGTCTGGGGAGAGGAAGCCTAAAAAAGACTAGAATTGTGAGTTACAGGAGAATTTGCTGACAAGGAGACTAGGAAACTAGTCTCAGATGGAAATGATCTGATTGTGTATGGGAGAAAACTCTGTCCTTTTACACAATTGCAAAGAACTTGGATGCTGTATGCCCCTGACCTCAGATTTTATGGAAGATTGAACTTGAAAGTGATGAGCTAGTTTATCTGACAGATGACATTTCTAAACAAGATACAGACATAGCTGGCTTGGTGCTTCTGATTGATTTCGAGAGCAAAGGAGAATGTAGTACAAACATTTGGAAAATCTGTCGTGGCAGAAAATGTGCTAGAGAAGAAGACCACTGCAAACAAGTGTCTTTAGTGCATGATGGTAACTGTCAAAGCAACTGAAAAAGGCCTTGTGGTTGTGTGTGAAATCCTCAGTCTCCCTAGGTACAGATTTCTGGAATTATTTTAGGTGGTGAAGCTAGATTCTCTCTACAAGCACCTAGGACAGAGAAGTCTTACGATGCTGTCTTCTTTCCACCGGGATGAAATATACCAGAGCTGTATCTATGATTGGAGTGGACTGTGTGTACCCTGAACTAGAGGCAGACATGTAGTACGGGTTCTTTACAGATGAGACATTGGAAATGTGAGGTAATGCTGGAAAGCTGCGTCGTATGCTGTATGAAGAGGTCCAGGAACCAAAAATAAAACCTAATAGTTTCCACTTAAGTTATTTTATTCCCTAACATCTATATTATAGCTAAATCTTCAGTTACATTAAGAACAGGAGAGTAAACCCAGCTATGGTGTTTAGAGACGGGGTCCCTGTGAACTGAGTAGGGTTAAGTAAGGTCATCAATGGAATGGAATAGAATGGAAGTTATTTGCTTGAAAACTGGTAGATTTATAGAAAAGGAACTGGCCAGTGGGAAAAACACAGGCATACTTTGTCTATTACTTTGTGATGGCGTGTGCTACCTTAGGGCTTTGCAACAAGAACTGCATCCAACAGGATTCCTCTTGATCTTGGGCCAGAATCCTGTGATCAAATACAGCTCTTTTCTTTAAAATGCATGAAGTGTGCTGCTGTGTTATCACCTGAAGAAGATAAACCCATCCATGTATTAGTCTTGATTTGGCCAACGTTTCAACCAGGCGCATTCTTCACAGATCCAATGTGGGATTGTGTAAGGGTATCTTGGTTCTTGGCTGGGCATGGGCCTGGAAGCCAGAGACTCCAAGGGAGAACCGGCAGGAGTTTGGCCATGTCCCCAGAACCCCGGGTCCTGACAAGCAGTCCAATCTCCATGGACCTACATTGTTCAGTCCTGTAGGCCATTACAGCCCCTCCCAAGGTGCACAGGTAGAGGGTGTGAGTATAGGCCTCAGGCTCTAGAGAGATTTACATAATAATGAAGGCCAGAGGGCAGAGCAAATTAAACCTTCCCTAGAATCTCCCCCTTTCTCCCTCTCTATTTGACTCAGGTCTGCCCTGAGTTTAGTGGGGGGGGGGGGGGGTACATCCAGATCCATCCACCACTCGCCATGAAAATAAACCCTTTTGGAACTAAGGATTTCCTAGTATCATTGGGGCCTGCGGTCGCCAAAGCTTCCAGCCTTTGGAACTCCAGACCTTTCTCCTGTATGTGGGACCCACTGCCTGGAAGCCTCCAGGACTCCTCCACTGCGCCCCTTTTCCCACAATCCAAGTGACTGTAGCAGTGTCAGTGTGGCACTAATTCCAACCACAAACACCGTTAACACAGCCAAGCAGCCTCGCAAGGAGAGAAGGTCAGGTTCCCGGTCCTGCCTTATGTAACTTGATATACAAGGGTCCCTGTTTCCTGGATGACCTGGTTTCTACATTCTTTCTCCTTTTGCAAATATAGAAATTGACTGAAATAAGATAAACCCAATCCTCTGGATAAGGAGGAATTCAAAACATTTGATAGATTCAATTTGGACTTTGAGCTTAGGTAGAAAGCTTCTAATTTTCAAGTTATTTGGTAAAACATCCTGCCAATTATTTTCCATTATTTGATGATAATGGATGCAGTAGAACAGGTTTCCCTGGAAACAGACTCTGAAATGGAGTGTTACATGCAGATGCCTTATTTACAAGGAACAGTGGCTATGACAGCAAAGAGGATGGGGTTAGGTAGAAGGAAAAATGATAATAAGCCAATTCCATGGGAATCTCTGCAGCCAGAGTGGACTTCAGGCTGTGCTGAATGAAGAATGGATGCTCAAGTGACTGAATTCTGAACCAATCAGTAACTGATGTTTCCAGAAAGAGGAATCTAAGTGTTCAGAGGTTAGAAACCGACTTCCCTGTAGGAATCAGAAACTATTGCTGATGCATGTGGAAGAAAGAAGCAGGGAGGAGGTGGAGGGGAAGGGAGAAGGAGAGGCAGAGACAATGGTAGAGGGAGGGAGAGAGGGAAGCAGAGAGAGAGAGAGAGAAGAGAGAAGAGGAGAGGAGGAGAGGAGAGGAGGAAAAGAGAGAGAGAGAGAGAGAGAGAGAGAGAGAGAGAGAGAGAGAGAGAGAGAAAACAAAATATACCCTTTAAGGGCATGGTACTTATATGCTTCCTGTAAGTACCCAACTGTATCTAACCTCTAAAACTTCACCAACATTTTAGGATTTTATTCCACCTAATAGTTCATTTGTTGGATTTCTGCACCTGCCACCCAATCACCACCTACTAAACACTGTTGAATTGAAGACTTTGATGAAGTGCATTGAAGTGACTTAGATGACAGTCTAATCTATTATTATATATTATATTAATATATAATATACTATATTATCTGTATAGTATTCATACTTTAGAAATGAATTAACATCATCTCTCAGCAAGCCCCAGGGTACTGTAACCTAGATCTATCTTGAGAAGAGACTTACAGATTTATATGGCTCTGGGGATGAAAGAACCCTGCAGATCTCCATGTCTTGAACTCAGTAGATGCACTTCTGCACTAGATGACCTTGAATGCCAAATGACCCATCAGAGTGCTCAAGTTAAACTCAGTAGGTGCTCTTCACTCGACAGAATAGGTGAGGTATATAGAAGCAAGAGTGATTTACTCAGAAGCTGGGAAATCCAAGGACTTGCCAGATATCACAAGGGGTGTGTCCAACTCAATGAGAATCCAGGCAGATGCCATTGACACAAAGGATTCAACCCAACTGAAAAGCTCTTACGTTGGAAGGAAACAACTAGAAAAGTGAAGGACAACCTGAAAATTGGTAAAATTTGTTAGCCTTTCGTCTGACAGGGTTAATATCTAGAACCTCCAAGGAAATCAAAATACTTAATAAAGGTAACAACAGCAGAAACCGAGATTTGGTGGCTTGAAAGAAAAGCGTCTTCATAGGCTCAGGTATGTGAACACTTGGTCCTTAGTTGATGATGCTATTTGGGGAAGTGAAGAACCTTAAGGAGGTACCTTGCTATTAGAGAAAATGCTTCTATCTGGGGTTGGGCTACTTCCTTTTCTCTCTCTGCACCCTGTTATGGAGAGAATGTGACCAGTTTATTGTCATCCATGCCTTCCACTCCATTATGCACTTTTGCTCTGGAACCCTAGCCTGATGTAAAGTCTTCCTCCCCTAAGTGGTCTTTGCTCAGGGTGTTTTATCACAACAGCAGAAAAGTAACGAATACAGCAAGGACAGGGGAAGAGCCTCTTATACTGTTAGGAGGACCAGTACGAGTTGTAGAAAGTACTAGGGAAGACAATATGGGATGTATTAGGCAAGGTTCCCTAGGGCAGTGCTTTTAACCGTCCTAATGATGCCACCCTTTAATACAGTTCCTCATGTTGTAGTGACCTCTACCATAGCATTATTTTTGTTGCTACCCCATAACTGCAGTTTTGCTACTGTCATGAACTGTAAATACCTGATATGTAGGATATCTGATAGGTGACTCCCCCAAAGGGGTTGCAACCCACAGCTTGAGAACCACTGCCTTAGAGAAACAGAACTTATAGAAGTGAATTTATCTCATATGAAGATATATCATTTGTCAGAGACTCTATCTCTGTCTCTCCTCTTTCTGTGAGTGTGTGTGTGTGTTTGTGTGTTTAAATTGAGAATGGATGGTGTTATACCACCTGTAAATAAAGAACTTTATAGATCCTACCTCTTGACTTCTGTCATCTTATAGGTTGTTTTCTTAGGCCATTTAAGGGTGGTTTGGAAACCTAAAATAGTCTAAGATTACATATGCACATAACTCCAAATACCCCTCAAACTGTCTTATCTCAAAACACACCTGCAAGTAAGGGGAACGTGAAGCTTACCTAGAATAACAGTCCTTTTAGAGCCCTGGCGGTCCTAGAGCTTTTACGAATGAACATCATGAAACACTTTAGGAAAAAGGGCATTCAAAGGAGAAATCTGTAAATTCTTTTCAAGATTTTGTATTACATTAATTGTTTTAATGCATATATGCAGACTCATGTGGCAACACGTGGATTTTGTTTTGTTGGTTGGTTGTGTGTGTGTGTGTGTGTGTGTGTGTGTGTGTGTGGTGTAGTGGTAGGCTGAAGACAACTTGTGGGAGTCTCATATCATTCCAGCATGAGTTTGGTCCCAGGGCTCAAACTCAGGTTCTCACACTTGGTCTCTGCTGCCTTTACCCACTAAGCCATTCTGTCAGCCCCTTACTGAAAATTTCTTGCTTCGAATTTATTTAACGTGTTTTTCCTCCTAGTGAACTCACTCATAGCTCAGTTGTACATGCTTTTGCCTCTTCATCTCTGTGATGCTGTTAAGCCTGCCCGTACAAAGCATTTTATAAAACATTGGATTCAATTATATAGACAAAGCTCTGTCATATGTATACACACACAAGCATATTCTAACATAGACAATAGTATGTATTCAGTGAATGTATAGTGTGAACAGTTCTCTGAATCTGAGCCCTGCTCTTTATTTCTTTAATCAGATGTCATAGGTATTAGCAATATTCTTTTGGAGGAAAACAGCTAGTTGGGATTTGTTTGCCTACCGACCCTTCCTCGATCTACAAGTTCAAGCAAGTAGCTGGCAATCTCAGGTTTTATAAAAAGAAGAGCACAGGCTTCTTTTTGATGGGATAAAGGTGAGAAAATCTAAAAATAAAAGGTACATTAGGAGACATAAAGATTTGAAAAATTCCAGTGCACAAATATATTATTAACTGAAAGAGAAGCCATAAGGGGAAAATTGTATTAATCTGTTTCATTCATTGCAGAAAGTAATTTCTGATAGAACTCAAATGTGAGAGAAATTGTCCTGATGAAGTGGTGAAAGGGGTCAGGAGGAACACAGGAGCTACAGGAAGCACATACACTATGGATACTCAATCTTGGTTTTGTGTAAGAATGGCTACCACTGAAAAGAGGCAGGCATCGAAGGAGGCCAGTTCTAAAAGGGACAGAGAGGGGATCACCATGCTACAGTGTTAGGAGTTTCAGTCACCTTACAAAGAACAGAAAAGAGGAACCTAAACACATCACCAGATGCTGAAGTGGTGGTGTCAAGGAGGCAGAAACAATTGTGCAGTCCTTTTTGTTTTCTTCCTAAGAAAGGTCAAGGACAAAACAAGGCATCTTGTGAGTACCTGCAGTGAACCAGTTAGGAAACAAAGCTAAAGATAAAATGACTAAAGGCTCAAGGGAAAGGCAGGCTAAGCCCAAAAGGCAAGGGGTCAGGAATGAAAGCTGAGATTTTAGATAGAAGAACAAACCCTGGGCTTGACTTTCTTCAGTTTCTGGAACAATATGTCCCATTTGGACCAAAGTGGGGAGGAGTCCTGCATTTGACACTGAGAAGACCAAAGACCTGTAAATCACCCATGAGAACCAGTTCTGTCAAGCTGCAGAGAGCTCGAAGTAAGTGGAACCAGGCAACCTGTCTATGTGACTTTCCCCTGCAGTGTCTGGCAGCCCCGAACTGGGAGGCAAGAAAGCAGATGACTGTACTTACCCATTCTTGGGGATTAGAATGGCAGCTCTTGGGCAAGAGAGTGTAACAATCTAATAAAATGACTGACCCTAACGTCAAGGCTGCTTAGGCAAGCAAATGAAGCCAGAAGAGGGGCTGATGATCTGCGACAGTAGCGAGCTATCAAGGGATGAGGAGTCATAATGAGGCTGAGAAACAGACTTCATTAGAAGGAGAGACATGAGAGACGTCTAATGATAGGCATTTGTGTGCAAAGTCTGTTGCAATTTGTATTCAAGCTGGATGGGAAGAGAAGAGCCACAGCATGATAATGCTAGAGTTGAAGATGTGGTGTAGGGTTGCTCAGAACCAGAACCCTGCTGTGGTTTGCTTGCTTGTTTTTTAAACCAGGTTTTGCAGAGCCAATCGAAGAAGCGTAGGTGGGGTAAACCTGGAAATTCTTCTTTGTGCCATTTTTTAAAAAAATTCTTACAGGAGTTAAATGAGAATATTTTAAAAATATTTTCATTTAATAAGAATCCTCTCTGGGCAGTGGTAGCACACACCTTTAATCCTAGCACTTGGGAAACAGAAGCAGGAAGATCTCTGTGAATCTGAGGCCAGCCTGATCTGCAGAGAGAATTCTAGGATAGCCAAAGCACACACAAAGAAACCCTGTCTCAAAACATCAAAAAAAAAAAAAATGGAAAACAGACAAACAAACTAAAAAGAAAAGAATTCCCTTAGTCTTTATAGTAAATAGTATAAATTTTGCTTTAAAGATGCATCAAGAGTATATAGAGCAGTTTAGTAATGTACCTGTCTTATTTCTTGGCTAATTACTGTGAGAAACTCCAGGGCCCTCCCCTAATAATCAATCAAACAAACAAAAAAGCAGCTTGTTGAGGGAAGGTTTATTTCTATGAAGCCCATCATGGCAGCAGGAGCATGACGTAGCTGTTCACACTACATTCATTGTTGGAAATAGAAAGCAACAAGCGCTCTTGCTGTGCTTTCTTCTTTGATCTCAGTCCAGGACTCTGGCCGTTAATTGTACCTTCTACCTACTCATTATTAGAGTGGTTCTCATATTTTAATTAACCCACTCTAGAAACTTATTGGCAGAAACAACCAGAAGTTTGTCCCATAGGTGATTTTAGATCCTATCAAGATGACAATGAGTAGAATTGATCAGGCTATATATGACCACCAAAAGAAAACCTGGTGGTCACGAGAACCCTGGGCACTGCCTAGCTGCATAACCAGGGTCTCTTTAAGACTGCTACCCCGGGTCCATGTTAGAGTTATGATATTTATCTTTGTTTTAAATGATTCAGTTGTTTCCTCAATGTTCAGTACTGTGGACATCTGTAGGCTCATTTATACATCTGGCTTGTTCCTAGTTCAAAACCAAACACATGTTCAATAATAGTCTTAATTTTTGTAAATTCATTTGCCAAATTGAACTTAAGAAACAGATGCAGCATCAATTTTCAGTGTGGACATTTGAGTATGTAAACTTATTGCACCAGTTGTTGGCTGTAGAGAAAACAAGAATGGAAAGAACTCATATGTGTATGATGTCCCTGACTTTAAATACAATATAAGAGCACACCCCATTTTAGAGAAAGGATGCCTGCAGGAAGCACTCTACATATCCAACTGATTAGGTGTTAGCAGATTCCCTCCATACTATGCAGGATGTGACCCCTCTTTTGACTAAGCAGTTTAAGCTATGTACTGACTGTAGAGTCAAGTTGGGATATTCTCTGTTAAGGGGGTTGATGGTGAAGAACCTATTGGGTTTATGTTCTACTGGATTTGTTCTGGGTTGGCTAGCATGTCTTAAGATATTCCATATGTCAACTTCTCCTTAGGGTTTTTTTTTTTTTTAATCTTAAACTATATTCAACTCTCAGTAGCCCAAAGGCTTGAAAAGTCATCCTTGTGTGGGTGACAGCCAACAGAAATGTGTGATGGGGATGAGTGGTAAGCAACATGAATGATGACTGTATCAAAAAAAGCAACTTTAGACAATGGCCTTCTATATCTCCTCTTAGCCAGGACCAGCATAGAGTAGCAGAAAACAGGCACTGAGAAATATTAATGGTAAGTCAATAGTTCCAAACCACAGAGAGTTCTTGATAAATTATATTTAGAAAACAAAATGTTCACATCAACTCCTTTCTATTCTATCTGCTGAAGTTAAAAAATACTTTCTTTGTTGACCTTCACTTTTAAGAATTTAAATAGACCAATGAAGAAGTAAAAAAACTATAAGTTAAGTTCCTAGAGAGATAGCTTCTAGTCATTTATGGTGTAAAGACACGGCTGACACTTTCATTATCTAAAGAACTCATTACCATAAGGGTAAGCATGTATGTCCACCCTTTATGTACCTGCTGTGTGCAGCCTAAGATAACTATTACTGTGACCCAACAAAATCATAAACTAACTTTAAACATTATGTGACTGTTTTTAAAAGCAGTGTGACTTGACTGTATGGAAGTTTGAACTTTGTAGAAGACAATGTCCAGTTGTAATGTCAGAGCGTTGGACATACCTGCTGTAGAGACCAATATGAATGACATGTCATGGAAGACAAAAGGAAATAGGAGAAAGAAGAAAAATATTCCTGTGCAGAGTTACATGTATGATGAGCAGACTTTATTTGCTGATTTATTTTATGGAAAATCCAATGTTTAACAACTTTAGGAACCTTCACTGACTTGAAGAAAACTTGTTCATACCCAAGAAAAAAATAGCAAATTCATTTTTAGTGAAGTTTCAATTTCTTCTTTTATATTTATTATTATTTATTATTATTTTATTTGTATCTGTGCTTGTGTGTATGCATGTGTGTATGGGTGTATGTATGTGGCTGTTTTTCTGGGTTGCCCGTATTTGCCTGCAAAACATCTAGAATGGGCAGATTACCCCCTTTTAATTATAAAAATTAAAACTACTTTTCATAGCAAAGTGGGATTTGATGTAGCTTGGTTGGCCCTTTAATCCTGTCTTCTTTATATAAAATCTCAATATTTCATTCAAATTGTCCTCACACAACTGTTGTAACAAAGTAAATGAATAGCTTCTTAGGAGCCACCACCTCACATCACAGGAGCAACCAATTAACAGTGATGTCGTGGCAGCTGCTGATGAGAGTAAGGCAATGCATATAGGGCAGCTGGGGCGGTAGCTGGAGGGGATTGGAGGATTGAAGGAGAGCATTCACGAGGAAGAAGAAGGTAGAAACAAGCTTGCTGTAACAAGGAACCTGAATAAACCGCTTTAAGAAGAACACGGTTGTAGTTGTCTTCTGTCCGCTGGTCGGAGCAGAGGGCAAGCTACATGTCTGTATAAATCAATCCAAATTCCTATGATTTAAATTTGTGTCCTGATATGATATCCGTCCTTGAGGTCTGAAAAATCTATTCTGAACTTATTTGCTTCATCTACAAAATTGTGGCTTTGTGTTAGTTTCCCACAAAACCTCTTTTTAGGGCTAAAGTGGCCATTGGTCTAGAAAATGCTTAGTTTGTAAAAGCTAATGGCAACAACATTCAATTTTAGAGTTTATTTCCTCTTTTTAATAGAAAATTTTATGAGTTAAAATTTAGGCTTTGGCTACAAAGTAATGTCAGTCAATTGTCACATTATTTTGATTATTTAACCATGGCATGATGAATATCAAACCACTAAATATTTGAAGTCACAGTTCTTCTGAATATTTTGAGAATGCATAATTAGTTTTAGACTCAATACCAACAACTAGAACGTAAGATTAAATGAGGGATGTTATGGTCAGTATCTTGGTAGAGCTGTTAAGAAAACGCCCATTTGGCTTTAAAAAAAGCAATCCTAATAATGTTTGAGAAAATAAACTACAGCATAGTTTTATGTTAATTTCATATTAATAATGAAATCAGTTGTTTATAAAACATCCCAGCTTTAGCTTATGCATTTATCTGCTTTGTAGCATACGCAAGAAGCTAGATATGGCACATTTAACTCTATTTTCTTTCTTTGCCATTGATACAGGAGGATTGTGTTTCTAAAACTAATTTTAATGTTTAGGATAATTGAAATTAGGAGTGTAGTCTCTTACAAAGAGTGATTAGCAATAGAAAAGGGTAATATTCTGTAAAATTGTTGATGTGTGTTCCTTGCTGACTGAGTAGTATGTTTAACAATCATGTTAGTCAACTTACTGGTTGATATGAGAATGGTATACTGGACAAGGAGCAACTTAAAGGAGGGAGGCCTCATTTTGCTTTAAGAAGTATGGTCCACCATGGTAGGAAGGCATGTGAGCAGCAGTTAGAGATGTTTGTCTACATTCCATCCTGATTCAGGCAGGAAGCAGAGAGAGAAGAAAACTGACTCTCTGCTTCCTTTCCCAATAGGAAGGTGCCGCCCACATCCAGGTTAGATCTTCATCCTGCAGTTTAGTCATTTTGTTTACCTTTTCATGGGCATGCCTAGAGAGACGTTTGTTTCCAAGGCAAAGTCAAGATCTTGTTAAGCTGGCAATCAATAAAAACAATTACAACAATAGAAGGGAAAATTGACCTTGATGAGATATTACATTGAAAAAATAAGATTAATTATAATTATTTAAGTAGGCATCCTGAATAGTTTTCGTATCAACTAAACACAAGCTAGAGTCATCAGAGCAGTGAGTCACAACTGAGAAAATGCCTCTGTAAGATCTGGCTGTAGGCAGTCTTGTAGAACATTATTTTAATTAGTGATTCATGGTGGAGGGTCAAGCATATTGTGGGTGGGGCAATTCCTGGGCTGGTGGTCTTAGGTTCTATGAGAAAGCAGGTTTAACAAGCCATGGAGAGGAAACAAATAAGCAACATCCCTCCAGGGCCTATACATCAACTACTGTCTCCATGTTTCTGCTCTCATTGCTTTTGATGATGAAATGTACTATGTAACTGTGAGTGAAATAACCCTTTCTTTTTAAGTTGCTCTTGGTCAAGGTATTTCCTTACTGAAATAGCAACTCTAAGACAATAGGGGTATTGATTCTAAAGGAACATCATTAATAACAGTAGGATATTATTAATTCTTACATAGTAAAAATTAGCTTTAAGTATAATTTCAAAACTGCATTTTAATGGTTTTGTATAGCTGGTTGGTTTATGTTAATTCTTTTCTAATTAAATGTCTTAAAATATGAAGCTTTTGGTATATTATAACTTGTTTATTCTCTTTTTAGTGTTAAGAACTAGTTTGGGTTCAAATACTCAAATGACATTTTGTTTTTCTAAGATAGCTATTAAATTACAATTAAAATTTCAATTTTTTTTAACTATAATGTAAACCTTGCAATATGATTATATAATTGTGATAAGTCATATTTGGACTTCTACTTATGCTAGAGATGTTTACTCAGTCATGCACTGTATGAGTATCTAAGAAAGCTGCCGCCTCAGGTAGCAGCTTCTTTCTAATGCTTAAAGCATCAATTTTGTCCCTTTACTTTATTAAGATAAAATGTTTCAGAGAGGCACTAAGCAAGGATGTATCCTACATACTTAGCCATCAGTGATGTCTACTGAGCTATAACGTGAGATAGCCAATTGCCTTTACTAACAATATTTCAGTTCTCTATGATTCCATAACACTCTCCCCTATCATACAGGGGTAGATGCCATATCTACACCCAACACAGAAACAACATGTAAAGCTCTACAAATGAGAAAATTTCCTGCAAATTTGATTTATCTTGATTTCACATTCTTTTGTGCTTGGTTTCCGTGTGAAGTAACGTCCAAGTTTTCAAATGAAAGCAGCTAAGAAAGAAAATATTTACACCATTCTAACTTGCGTTTCCTGTACAGCTAGATACAATACAGATGCTAAGTCACTGGTCTGAAAGAGCTTCCACAAATCTATAATAAAATAATTAAATTAGTGAGTTGTGTTTAGATCAGAGACCCTGGGTTGCCAACTCTTAAGAACTCGGGAATTCAGAACCACAGAAGGATCATTTGGACTCCATTTGGCAGAGCCGTCAGAAACTCGCTGCTCTTGGGAACGTCCCTTTCCAATAACATTTATAGCTCTAGATGGAAGCGAAAGGCACCATATGTTAAGAGTTTCCTGCAAAGCTTCCTGGTAAGCGAGGAAATAAATTCAACTTGTCACATCTGCTCGTGGGCCAGTCAAGTAGGATTTTATCACAGCCTTAAGTGGTTTACAAAACTGTCCTGTTATCGACTGAAGGGGCTTTATGTTTCAGGTTTTTGGATTCCTTTTTTTTAATACTGATGTCTGTAATCTAAATCATTAAACTATTTTTCTTCTTTGGAGTTTAGCAGCATGCATCATCATTCGCTTCTAAGCAAGAAGAATTATTCAAAGCAATTCAGCTAAGAATCGCATCCCCATAGCTTTGCCCCCCTACAGTTCTCTATGGCTTAACAGAAGAGTGCCTTGGGGTCTCCATTCTACCTCAGCTTCGACTCATGGGTCCTTGTATTTTGCATAATTTAAGATGTGAACTGCCTTTAATCAGACTAAATTGATTCCCTACCACTCTAAAGGTCTCAACTGGTTTCATCCATGACAAAGACCCACATGGTCAGTACAAACTTTTTGTTTGTTTTTTTTTGGCCAGAAATATTCATGTGCCTCTTTAACAAGTGTGCTAAAACCTGTATTGTGAGACACACATTTGTGGTTCATCTTTGTAATCTTCACAGTCCAACACTGGCAGAGTTATCACAGGCATTTCATTTCTCTCTCATAAGAAAAATCCTCAGTCTGCAGATAGAAATATGGTGAGGCATGTGAGCCCTATCTTCTCCCAAGGAAGCTCAAGGAAAATGGATTTTCTAAGGGCATGGATACGTTCTCAACTCAACGACTCATAACCTTACATTCACATCTTTTTGTAAGGAAGAAAACTCATTCACACGTCTCCTATTATTTTAGAAGTTAAAGACATTTTCACTTGAAGCGAAAACTGCTCTCTTAGTGTCTGTCTAATTCCATGGCAATTATAAAGGAATGAAGATAGCAGTACATCAGACTGACATACAGGGGTACGAACCCCAACATTTGTTTGTGTTTTTATGCACACACCATTCCTACAGGTGAAATAAAAAAATCATACAAAAATATCAATAAATCAGAATGAAGCAAAATAGCGCAGATAATAAACAAGAAAGATTTAGCACACTTGCCTATAAATTTATAAAACTAGGCTGCAGAATATACTGAGTTTCCTAGTAACCAAGACAAACAATCAGTGACTCAGGTTTTTTCAATTATGGATGGGTTTGTCAGAAGGCTATGCAATCACAGGGACAGACGTTTCACAAATGTGAATGGTAAAGTCAACCCACTCTGAGCAGCCTCTGTATTTGCTCCTTTTCTTGTTGCTATGATAAATCAACTGAGAAAAACTACTCAAGATAGGGCAGGCTTGTTGTGGTTCAGCTTCAGATGCCTACAAGGCATGATGGGAGAATCTGCAGCATCTTGGAAGATCAGGAAGCAGAATGCTGATACATAATCAGAAATCGATGCCACCTTCAAAGCCAGCATCTCATGTCCTGATTGCTAGGTAGACATCATGTCCCCCAAATTCGACATTCTCCTCAAAGAGCTCTACATTTCAGAGGTCCAAATGCGTGAGCATAGGGGAAACGCTTCATATTGAAATAATAATTCCATTGCCACTGCTTTCCCCTCCCAAGCACAAAGGCATTAATAGATTTCATTGAGAAGCTTCATAACTTATAAACCTAGGTGGGTTCAATTTAACAACCTGTTCTACGTGTGTTGCTGCATTGTCCAGAAATTCTACAGGAATAGAAAGCAAAAGGTGCTGACTTCATAATCATAGCAATGTTTAGTATCAAAATATGTGCTGGTCACCTTCCAGGATAGACATGGAAATTTCCACTATCAATTATTGTCAGCAATGGTCCTTGGGAAAGTGCCTCAGACATTGGTAGTCACATAGTTATGGTGGCTAGTGTCATTATAGACAGACCCTCTACATCTACCCATCCATTTTTATTGAGTAGTAGAACAAGTAGACTATTTTATGTTCTGTTTTGCAGCTTGGTTTGGCCTTTATGATTTTCTGAACAATATGTATATTCAGATGTAGATATGATGTGTGCAGTTTCCACAGATACTTCTTTAAATGCACTTGTCACGAGCCGTCTTTCTCTTTCCACCAGTTGGGCAGTTCTGGTTTCAGGAACAACCATGGAAGTTTATGTGTTGAGGAAACAGTTGTCTCACCATGTGGTTTCCCCACAGAGATAACTATTTTTGTGTGAAAGAAATAGAAAGCTTATTTTACTTATCATGGTGTCCTCTGTGCAAATACATTCGTTAAATATTGTAGTGTGATGTAATATCACTGTATTATTTGTGTTTAAAATCCTGAAGCTTTGGAGAAAAGTTAGACATTATTATGGCTAAGGACATAATAGATTTGAATGGGGATAGAAAAGTTTGAGTCATGAATGAAGTTCTTAGCGGACTCGTGGCAAGCTCACTTTCAAGGTAGAATCAGTAATCAGGAAGTTCCTGCAGTTTCAGTGTGGGTGTTCCTCTGATCTGTTTTGCTTGAACATAGCCTAAGCTTCTTCTTGAGATCACTAGGTCCCTCGATAGCATGCAAAACGAGGTTGGGGATGTCGATCCATGGTAGAGCCCTTGCTTAGAACCTGGGAGGCTGTGAGATTAATTTCCAACATTAAAACATGAAACAAATAGAAAAAAAAAGCCAAAGGAAAATAAAGGAAGTATTAGCTAGTCTTTGGCTAAGGATGTTTGTTAGGTGGAAGGTCTGACAAACTGTCCAAACATATTGCAAAGCATCAAACATATTCAAAATCATTTTCTCCCTTGGTAAAATGAAGCCTCTTATTCTAAGTCCACAAGTAAGTCTCAGAGTATAAAGGAACTTGCTACTTAGCTTTAGAAAAATATTTCTAAGCCATCTAGTCATTCCACCTTTAGAGTAGGTCCCAAACTGGCTGTTACCTATGATACTTTTGATGTCTCAATGAGCTGACCTGAACAGTGACAGCAGTAGGCACTCTAGACCTGCCAGACATGCTAAAATACATGTGGAAAATCATTGAGTTCAGAAAGACAATTGCTAGTATGTTTTGTTTACATATATGTGCTAACATGTTTACAACATGCCAGGTAGTGATATGTTTGTAAGTGGTAGTTCATTTAGTCTTAAGTATAAATACAACAATCCTTTTATGATTATGTATGTCTTAACTAGTAATTTGGATCAAAATCCCCCAATTGGTTTCTGAAAATACCCCTTTTATTCAGTCTGGTAATGTACACTTTCACGAGGCACCTAAGCACCTAAGTAAGACTCAAGCAATGTTCTTTAGAGGTTGGAAATGGATGCCTGGAAACGCCATGGCAGCCTGTATTGCCTGCTACCTTCTACCCTTCTGTGGTGCAAAGGTGACACCATCATCTTTATGTAGGAGACCTGCCTGACTTTGGCCTCATCTGGCACAACTATTTCTGCTCTGAAAAATCCCTGGAGAGATTACCTGATGTACTGTCAGAATGAATATATTTTTTCTCCTAATTTTCAAAGCTCTGCTAAACAATAGCAGTGTTTTAGACTCTATCATCTTTCAAGCAGGGTCACCAGGAGTAGAAGACTCACATGTTGGCTGTCTGCATTTGTGATTTTTTTCTTTTCCTTTGAACCACCTGGAATGTTAGGCCCATTAAGAGACACAATCAAGAAACACATTCAAGAAACACAATCAAAACAATTGAACAGCTTCCCTAGGTCTGAGTGTATTATTATTTTTTTTTCTTCTTTGCAGAAATACGTTTGGAGATCATATCCATTGTGCTAAAGATGAAAAAAGAGTGACTTTGAGATGCCACTAAGTGAGAGTTGTAGAGATAGAAAGGTTGTTTAAAGAGCTTGAGAGTAAGCCAAGATTGAAATCATAGCTTATTGCCTATCACATTCTAACTCCACTTCTCCATACACTTTGGTCCTGCCAATGAGAAGAGTTGCTGCCCAAACCCAATTTGAAGGGGATATCATTGTTCTAAAATTTCTTCCAAAAAAAGATAGAAAGAGTCATGATTAGAGGCGAGGTTTTAGAACTTCTAATTGACTAACAGGAAAGACTACAGAAAGTTCAAAAACACTGTGGTAAACTGATTTTAATCTAGCATCAATTAAATGCTAATAAGGCTGTGGGAGTCAGCTGTGCAAAATATAATAGGAGTGCAAAGGCAGAATATTGGTACCTGACACAACCCTAAGCACTGTGGACTTGATGGCCTCACAGACACTCTCTTCTCCCTGACCAGATTTGCAACATTTAATACAAACCACAATCACTGCTGAGGTGCAATGGGTTGGGAAACACGTTGGAAACTGTACAACCACAGGCTGAGAACCAAATATATGCAAGGCTGTGAAACCATCAGAGAGGCCCTTAGAGCCACTAAGAGGAGAGTAAGTGTGCTCTCCCTGAAAGAGCAAGTTAAGAGCAGACTGCTGCTAGCAATATCCAGCTCATTCCTCTCTGGTCACGCTGGACTTGAAAACAGTGGAGCACCAGGCATCGGAGGCACTGACTTGCCATAAATGAATACATATTGGACTAAGGTCATGGTATGCTTGTTACACTATTGCTGCACTGTCGCGTCCGCCTTGGCCAGCAAGTAAGACGCGACACGGTCGGATCCTTCTCAGTCAGCTTTATTCCAGGAACGGCTCTTGACTTAGGGACGGGGAACTGGACGAGGGACTAGGATAGGGATGTATGGCCGGGACCGGACCGGGAAGGCCCAGGAAGGGGAGGCAAGGGAAGGGCAGGGAAGGAAGGGAAGGGAAGCGAAGCGAAGGGCCAAAAGAAGACCGCAGCAGCAGAAGCGAGCTGCTTATCTAGCTGCCCAAGCCGCGCTGGGTGATGTGTCCTCTCAGGATAGGTTAAGCTGCCAATACCTCATTAGCATAAGCCCGCTCAGGAGGGGCACGAGGCCGACGCATGCTCAAAGGACTTGTTTACCAGTTTCTGAGCTGGCCACTCTGGAAGCCAGCTGCTTACATTGTCAGGTGCTAGTCATACGGCTGCCTACACTGCACCTGTGTAGATTCTCAGCTAACCATAATGTCAAGGTCCAAGATGCTGGGAAACCACTCCCAAGGGTCAAGTATACAGAATTCTCTTCTTGGTTTAATGTGTTCTATCCCTTTTCTTCAGCTAAATAAAGACTCTTATCTTTTGTTTTTAACAAAATAATGTAGGTTGTCTTAATTATTTGGCTTTGAGACACAGTTTTACCATTTATTAGCCATATAATCTATTTCAATAAAATCTCTGTGTCTCTGTCTATGTGTCTCTGTCTCTTTTTGTCTCTCTCCATCTCTGTCTGTCTGTCCCTCTCTCTCTCTCTCATTGCCTCTGTTTTTTAATCAACTAAGTATAATATTGTATGTGCTAACTACCATCTACTACTTATGTATCATCTGTCACTCTCGTTAAGCTGTGAAGTTTAAGTGATAGAACAGAAGTAAAGTCTGCCTTATAGTAAATGCCAGACAAATGTTACTTACTATTAATTTTGGATTTTTTAAGTTTCTGATTTTTTTCCAGTTTTGATAAGAGATAAGGTGACTGCTAAGATGTGTATTCATGTATTATTTTACACACATTTTCAAAGAAGAAAGTCATGTTCTCAATAATTGAGTTTTCTGGTGTTTGGGTGTGTGCACAGGCTAGTGAGGGACTCATTCCATTCAACTGTGTCTGTACTTTGAGGATTCTTGATACCTTTAGGGACTGACTGCTTACCAACTCTGCTTAGAACAATCAGAGTGGCCATGGCCTAATTTATCACATTATTGATAAAAAACAAAAACAAAAATACAAACAAAGAAGCAAATAATCTTAGCTGTGGCTAATCTAGCTGCAACTCTGAGTGGGTGGAAGAACAGGCTGACTGAGCTAAGATGTTGCGATGTTGTGACAATCTTTTGCCCACTCTCAGGTTACTGGGGTATGGGCACACTTAAACACTCCCATAGTTAGGCTAACGTCCTCATTAAGGAGTAGAACTAAAAGCAGTGTTTTTCAGTTATGAAAGTGCTTGCTGGGCAAATGGGAATACCTCAAGTTCAATCTTACATCACCCACTCAAATAGTCAAGACAGTCAGTTGTAGAAGCATGCAGCTCTTGTATTAGTGAGGCAGACACAGGAAGAACCCTAGGGTTTGCTGATCAGGCAGTCTAGCCAAATTGAGGGCCCCAGTTTAAGTAAAAGATCTAGTCTCCAAAAATGAAGTGGGAAAACTAACAAGGAACAGACTTAACCGCCTCTAGACTGTATGAGCTAAAGATATGCACACATATTCAAATACACCTACACACACACACACACACACACACACACACACACCACACACAAGCATGTGTGTACCCGTTAATGCACTCATACAAGTCTTACCTGCCTGAGGCGCAGGGTAGTTTTAACCTGTCCCTGAGGAATGCCTGAGCAATGGAAACTCCTGGGCAGGAGGAGAGACTGGAGTGGCCAGCTGCCTGTAGAAACACTCACCAAAGCTGTTCAGCAGTCCCTAATGGTCTGAAAGCAACTAGATATTGTCCCCCAACCATGAAAAGAAACATTTCTATTTGGATGTGTTTGCTTGTGAAACAAGTGTTTACAACAGAAACTTCCATTTGGGTTGGTAGAACAGTACCAAACAAAGTATCTATGGACTGAAGAATCAACCACTGACTTTCAGTGTAAGAACTGTTTCTTTGGGGACAGGCTACATCACAAAAAGAGTGTTCTGGATAACAAAGGGGAAACAGAAGTAGAAGATTCTAAGGTAACAGGCAGTGTGTGTAAAGCTCACCACCTCTGCCAAAGCAACTTTCTCAAGAAATGTGTATTAGGATAAAAATGCACTTGGTGTACCAGAGGAGCAGGCAAATGTGGAGATGGAAACAAGATGGGGATGCATCTTTCTATCTTATGTCTAATATGGAGTTGGAAGTGTTCCAGGCCTTGCAGTCAAGGAAGGAATGCTTGCTCCCTTCAGTATTCGCAGCATTTGGCTACCAAAATGTGCTCTCTAATGGCTGTATTGGTGGTAGGCATCACGTCTGCCTTCAAGCCAATAGAGAAGCAAGAAGAGGTGAGGGAAGATTCATATCTTGTGTCTAAAGCAGGGGCTCTTGACTGGTGGAAAATGAGGTGCATCCTAGTACAACAGGAAACCGAAGTCCATCTTAGAATTAGAGGAGATGGTGGTCCATTGTAGAATAAGTATTTTGTCATCCATGGTTTGGAGGCAGGAGGTTTAATAAACTGTGAACATTAAATAAATAGATGCTAGGGATAGTGTCATACACCTTCTCATGAGCAAGAGAGTCTCCACGTCAGTATCTGGGAATCTGAGAAATGTTTTCCTAAAAGGAAAGCTTCTCATTACTGTATATTTGCAGATACTGAAGCAGCAAGGACCAGTCCTGACACAATGGGTTAGATTCCAGTAAATGATTCAACACAAACCAGGACAGACTTCTGAGAAGGCTGTCTCAATTTTTTAGCTGGTTTCCTCATCTCTTGTGGTATTTCAACCTGGGCCAGCAAGATGCACTGAACACTAGTCCACATTTATATTATTAAGTCAAACCCCAAGTATCACCAGACATCCCATGAACACAGTCTTATTAGAAATATTTCCTACCTGAGTGCCCATGGATGAAATAACTATATCTCCGGAGTCATTTTCTTCAAAGATTAAAAATAGAGATATTCATCTCAGGATGATAGTGGGAGGCAAAACTCTAGGAAATTCCTCCAGGTTCTTCATCCCCACTGGAAACATATATTCTTCTGTTACTTTTTTACCGTCTCCTGTTACACTAATCTAGAGGGTTTTACAGATATGATTAAGTTCGAAAGTCAGTTAAGTTCAAAAAGGAAATGATGCTTTTACTTAGTCAAAGCCAGTGAAACCTATTATTGAGTCAAATCTCAGCCTGTTTTTACAGGAATGGTGTAAGGATGATTCCATGCAAAGATGACTACATGGCAGCCCGTGAAGGTGGAGGATGCCTGTGTAGGAATATGGCTAGTTATCTTGTTTCTTCATTTGATGATGAGGTTCAAAACTAAAGGTTTGTGAATGCTAAGTGAAGGATACAACTGTAGCCTAACATAGATAGTGTTTAAGAGCTAAAAGTAGCTCCAAGTTGGGCTAGGAAGGAAATGGACACCATCAGACCTGTAGCTGCAAGGACATGAATTCTTGCACAACCATCGTTAATTTGAGAAGTGGATCTGAGGTCCATTTGAGAACTCAGCCCATCTCACACGTGTACTTTAGCAAAGAACTCATCTGCTTCATGCCTGGATTTCTGACCTACGTAACCTTTTGGGGTTAGTTTAAGTATAGCCCAGCCTGCGGTGATTTGTTATATTATACTAGAAAATCAATATAGCTATTATGAATATTGTTTATTGTTGTCCTTTCACAAATGCCATTATACTCTAAAATGTTACCAAGAAGACCTCTTACTTGTAATCATTTTTCTACACATGCTTTGTGTTTTCTGTGTTAGTTCCCTTTCATCCTTGCTGTGACAAAATAGTTGAAAAACATAAGCAAGGAAGGAGTTATTTTAGCTCACAGTTTGAAGGATACAGTCAGCCAGTCACAGCAGGGAAGGCACATTGCTGGGAGCACCTAAGGAGCTGAAAGGGTTTGTGGCCCCATGGGAAGAGCAATAATACCAACCAACCAGAGCTTCCAGGGTCTAAACCACCAGCCTGGGAGCACATAAGGAGGGACTCATGGCTCCAGTTATGTATATAGGGGAGGATGGCCTTGTAGGGCACAGGTGGGAGAGGAAATCCTTGGTCAAGTGAAGGCTGGATGCCCAGTGTGGGGGAATTCGAGGGTGGGGAGGTGGGTGAGGGCACATCCTCATGGAAGCAGGAGAATGGGGGCTAGGATAGGGGGTTCCTGGGCTAGGGGGGAAATGGGGTAAGGGGATGACATCTGAAATGTAAATAAAATATCCAATAAAAAGATAAAACCCTCTGGCAGCAGGGGAATGAGGCAGCTGTGCGCAATGCTCCCTCTGTCAGCGACCACAGAGACCTGAACGCTGGGCTTAGCTCACTTCCTTTGTTTTGTCAGTCTAAGAACTAAGCCTACAGGATGGCACTGCCTACAGTCTGTCTTCAGTTAAACTTCTTGGAGACAGCTTCATAGACAAACAGGTATGTTTTCACAATGATCCTGAATCTAGTCAAGTTGAGAATATTAAGCATGAAACACACTGAGTGAATTACAAAATGGTGAATCTTTTGAGGTAATAGATAGATTAGAATTTGAATAAGTACCCTCATGTCAATATTCTGGTCAAGGTTTCCTGAGAATGTTATTTTTTTGTGTATTTAAACATTTAATTATGATATAAACATTTTAGATTATAATACATCATTTCTTCTCTCCAACCCTCCCATAAACTTTGACCCCTACATTTTTCAGGTTCATGACAGTATTCATCTTAATTCAACGTGTCCAACTTTCCTACATAATGACATGTAATGAGTTTTTCCATATTTAATTACTTCTTTGTTATATATTTTTGTCGTTGTTGTTGTTGTTAATGTCACTGGATAAGGTGACAGGAGTTAAAACTCAACTATTGCCTATCTTTCTTTTTTCCAAAGACTGAAAAAAGGTTCTCAGGTGTAGCACTTGTTGAAGAAAATAACATAGGAAGACATCTAACTAATTGTTTAACTAAAATGTCTGGGTTCGAGGTGTGCTTGGCACATATAGGACTATGCTCATGGATGTTGACAGCCCTAACAGAACCCAAAGATGAGGATGTCATTATGATGCTAATTCACAGGTGAGGACACTGTTCTAAGAAGCAGCAGTATTTTAGCTCAGGCAAACTAGGCAGATTTCAGACAATATGGAATCTGCTCTACCATTGTTCTAAGCCGTGGGCTTTCTCAATGGTTCTCCTCATCGGCTCCCAGGATTTTCCCAGTGGATTCTGTAGCCTTCATCCTTGGTTCTTATGATTTACAATAGAGAGAGATTATTTTAAGATAACAGCTAATCTTTTGTGTATGTATGTAGTTCTCCAGCAAGCTTCACAGAGAATGTGGCTTCTGGTGAGTTCCATGCCAGGAGGGAACCTTATGGCTGGTATGGATCTAACGTGATGACTTTCCTTGCTTTACCCATGTTCTTTCATCCAAACCCGTAAAGGCTAAAGCACTTAAATACATCTGGGTAGGATTAGGGCTTATTGAAAGGCAGAAGGCTGGAAACAGATTTCTCCTCCATGGTAAATGTAATGGCTACACAGCTGTAGTGCCCGCACACATCTGGAGAGCTGCTGGGAAGTAAGGCTAACATTTGGCAAAGGTAACAGATGGGCTTGTTATCAAATGTGAATAGAAGTCAAGTCAAGCTCCTGGGGAATGCTACATTGAAGGGTAGGGACGGCAGCTACCAGAGCAGTAAGGCACACGGCAAGAGCTGACAGCACTCATGCGATGAGAAACGGACCACTGTGTGATAGCAGAAGAAAGTTTCTTGATCATTTTATATAAAGGGATATCTTTCTTTCTTTTCTTTTCTTTTCTTTTCTTTTCTTTCTTTTCTTTTCTTTTCTTTTCTTTTCTTTCTTTCTTCCTTCCTTCCTTCCTTCCTTCCTTCCTTCCTTCTTCTTTCTTTCTTTTTTTTTTTCATCTCATTCCAGTAATTAGAACCTGTCAAAATTGTGCTTAGTTAAATCTGGTTAATTTTGCTAAACTTGGCAGTAGACCTGATGGTAAGGGTTGTCACAGTCAACATTTGGTGTGGTGTGTCCTGGGGCAGTCTATCATTACTAATTGAGTAAATGACATGAACAGAAGAGATGGACAGGCCTGCCTTCAGCTCATTTCACAGAGTCCTGCTGCTTTGTAAGGGCTTCTGCCAATCTCAGCCTTTCTTCCAAAAAAAATGGCGCTGGAAGCAGCTTTAAGAATTAGGTCAATGATATAGGGTGAGTAGATAGAAATCTCTTTCATTCAAGTGCACCTAACTTGTGGGCAATCCCCCTTCAGGGCCTTTCAGCCCCTTAGCATCCTGCAGAAGTTTCAAAAAAATCTGATAGTAATATCTGGCATAGAAGAGGCAGCCTTCAGAGCTAGGAAATAGAGACTATTGCATAGCAGACTACAGGTGTACTGAAAGCAGAGAGTCTGGGCTACCCTGTGAAGTTGGATTTAGCTCCAAGTCCTTGGCATAAGAGACTCAGGTTGGGTCAAGGAATGCTTCCTCCTTAACGTAGGGATGTCACAGATGCTTCCTTTTCTGGGTTGAGTTGACATTGAGAAATCAAGCTGCTCCAGTTGGAGTCGAACCAGACAACCTGCCCATTCTGCTAATTGAATGTTGTGATCTGTGTTGAGGTAGCCTGAACTGGACATTGGCTCACCTCCGCATGGATGCCAAATCGATTGGCCTAGAAGGACGCAGAACCCCACACAGTAAATGAGCCAGATGGCTGGGCCATGGACATTTTGAAAATGTCCATGTGTGGTTGCACTCAGTTGGTGACTCTTTTATTCTTCACTGATCAATTAAACTTGTCTAGCTACTTGGATTGTTCTAATTGCTGAATTTTCTCAGAATTAAATACTCTAAGTTAAATCAACTAACATTTAGCAAATGGGAACTACTTCTGTTGCTTTCCCTAAGAGCCCTCCATAGAATTAACAGTTAGGTGCTAATTGCGAATGATTAAGTGCTCACCAGTCTTGGAGTTCTTCCTTTAATATTAATGAGATGGATTAGCATGGAACATGTCTTCTATTAATATTATAAATGGAAATCTGCATGGATCACTGAGTGCTGTTTTGTATTAGAAAGGAACACTTAGTTTAAAGGGGTAACAAAAAAAATAAGATTCTAAAATGTGTCTTTCTTTCAATTGAGAAGTAAAGTTACTGAAGCAAATTTTCTAATATCATTAAGTTAAGAGCAAGAAGGTAACGTTTTTAGCAATGGCTACAGTCGCAAACTGTTATATAACATGTTCGTCTGCCTCTGTGAGAAGGAACAGTGCATTAAGAGAGCTTAACTTATTTAATAAATCATGCGCAGAAGTCACATCATTCCAGAACACTAAAATGAACGACTTGAAAGTTCCAGGCTACACCAGAATCCTGTATTCACTTCCAACACCACTACTTGCCTGCTCTTTAAAAATACT
Organism: Mastomys natalensis; assembly: GCA_021653895.1. Taxonomy (NCBI): domain Eukaryota; kingdom Metazoa; phylum Chordata; class Mammalia; order Rodentia; family Muridae; genus Mastomys; species Mastomys natalensis. Next base: position 158,011 of record JAJTUV010002138.1, on the reverse strand, counting down.
AATTAATTTCTCTTGTCTGTTTGGACAGAACAGGTGACTACTTTTATTTTTTTTAAGTTGAAGAAGTTAGAGTTAGTAACTTCGTCTCCCCTCCTGCCTTTCTCCAGAAGACGCCTCTCAATAAGGCGTTGACTTTACAGATTGTTGTTGTAGCATTGATCCCAGCGGATCACAAAGTGTGTGAGCTATAGAATGATGAGTGTTGCTGTGTTTTACTCCATAGGTGATGTCATTAAAAATGACAGTCATCATGGTACGTGATATCTGAGTAGGTGACAGGGCCATAAAATATACTGTAATGGAAAACAATTAATTTTAGCTCATGGTAAAAGACCATTTTAATTCTTTTTCCTTCTTTCTTTCTTTCTTTCTTTCTTTCTTTCCTTCTCTCTTTCTTTCTTTGTTTTCACTTGTAAACATTTTTAAAATGAGAGGAAAAAACATGTATGTTCACACCAAATCAGGACCTGTGTTAATCGTTCTTTAAGATCTTAGCTCTCCAGGTCAAATCGTTCTTTTCTTTTTCTTTCTTTTTTTATTCTTTGAACTTCCATATACATATTATCATTTGACTTAGATAAACATTCATACAAAGACTACTAAGTGCTGACTATACATATATTCTTAATAATATAGATAATATTTCAGTTTAGATTAAATATATTAAGAGCCAGCTAAGTAATACAGAATTTATGTGGTCATGAAGAAAACTGGAAACACATCAGTAACATTTTGCATTCCACTCACATATAATTGATGTTGTACAAATTATATATTAAGTAGTGGTCAGTTCTACTTTTGTATTAATATATTCAGTTGTTATTTTGATGCTTATACTTATCTCAAAATTTATATCAAATATATAATGTCATAATTTACTGGTTACTGTGATATGTATCAAGTCAATAAAGTATCTGGTCTTCTGAGGTATTTACTATTATTCTCATGAATACCGAGAAATATGATGTATAAAATCAGTTCATAACAGTGGTGGCAGGTAGAGGCACTACAAGGTGGCATCCTTGATGAAATACTTGCTATGCAAACAACAGGACCTAAGTTCCATGCCACAAACCAATGCAGACTGATATGCTTGTAACCCATCCCTGCCCAAACCAATGCAAACTGGTATGCTTGTAACTTCTGTGCTGAGATGTCAGACATAGGCAGATTTCCTAGGCTCACTGGGCTTCAGCCAACACACCTTGGTGAACTCCATGACAGCAAGAGACAGTTTAGTCATAAGAAAAAGTAGATTGTGCCTGAGCACTGATACCAGAGATTATTCTTGAAACTCCACATGCAGGAGAGTATGTGTGCACCACATCTGTACACACACACACACACACACACACACACACACACACATACATGCACAGTGTAGCAGGTAGAAACTACATGAGCCTAGAAATTGCTGAGCCAGTGCATGTCCTGTTTTCTCTTCTCTGCTGAGTGCTGAGTGTACCATCAGTGATTGATGATAATCCACACCCACAACTTGCTTCATTTTTTTAGTGAACCAAAAATTAAATTAATGTGTGTGGGCTTGACCCTATCAAGTGATCTCTTTAATATTCTCTCCCACTGACCCTCAAGAAAGTGAGTAGCCTTGGAGTTAGCTGCAACGTGGGTAGCCTCCAAGCAGTGCAGGCAGTATTAGTAGAGAACTAGCAAAAAGGAGGGGCTCACAGTTGTACAACACTACACTCAGACAATGAATTCCACTAAATTTCTCTGACATTAGGAGAGAGCGTCAAGCTTACGGTGAGATCACAGCACCACTGATATACTATACACAGTCTAGAAGACCGCTGGAAGAGGTAGCTAACCCACAGCTAGGTTCTTGACCCAACAAAACTGTGAACCAATCAATTCACATTGTTATGAGCCACTAAAGCTTATAGTCCTTTGTTAGCAGCAGTAGAAAACCGAAGATAATTTGGTTCGAACCACAAAGAATAAATTTAACTGACATAGTCATTCTTCACATTTAACAAAACCTGGCTGCAAACTTTTAATAGCCCACAAAACATGATGTCATTCATAGCAAATGAAAACAAGCATGTAGCCTCAAGTATTATTGCTAATTACAAAGAAAAATCAGTGTTTCATGATCTTGCTTCCTTATGTTCCTTGGATAATATGCTGTTATCATTGGCAATGGCACTACCAATCATTCTTGGGTGACTTTGCAAGAAATTGGCTAGGCATCTCTCCCAATTCTCTTTGATACTCCCTGGTTTCAGACTCACAGACTCATAAAAGGATGTTAAAAGTCCTTTTCCCAGACGACAAAGTCTTACAGTCTTACAGGTTGCAACCACAGTAGTTAAATGCTCAGATTATGGGGATTTTTGTTGTTGTTGTTTGTTTACTTTCTTTTTTTCAGGCTGCCAGACTCAGCTAAGAATAATCAGCTCCAGAAACTCTTGGGAAATGCTCACGTTTGAACTGTGGCATTGTTTGAGGCATACTTCTTGTAACCTCACCTGAACATCGGCCCAAGTCACAGTAGCACATTGCATGGGACAGGTCTCAGGCACAGATTCCAAGTATCTGTGATTCTGCTTTGTACCTTTCTACGTACAAAGCATTGTTGTTTCGGGGTTAGTTTTATGTCAGCTTCTTACAAGCTAGAGTCATCAGGGAAGAAGCATTTTCAATTGAGAAAATGCCTCTATAAGATTTGTCTGAGACAATTCTGTAGTGCATTATTTATTATTATTATATTATTATTATTATTAATGACTGATGCTGGAGGTCCCAAATCACTGTGGGCGGTGCCTCCCCTGGGTATGAGATTCTGAAGAGCATCCAAATGCAAGCTGAGCTAGTCATGGTAAACAAGGGAGTAAGCAGTGTTCCACCTCGGCCTCTGCTTTAACTCCTGCCTTGACTTCCCCCAGTAATGGAGTGTGAACCAAAAAAGTAATATGAAATAGACTGTTTCCTCCCCAAGGTGCTTTTTGGTCATAGTGTTTTATTACAAGAAGTCATAACTAAGGAAGGTGTTGTCCAGGGACACCTACCTTTAACAATTTTTTTTTAAAATATACATTTGGCTAAGATCTATTTCTAGTACTGTATATTACATTTTTATTTTTTATTTCTAGTTTGTATAAGTCAGAGTCTCCAAGATGAAGTCACAATGAAATGTGTGATAAGGAAGAAAAAAAGATTATTCAACATACAATCCTTGTTCTGTTTCTTAGTAATGCAGTAGCTTGTGTAGTACGTAACCCAGCCGATAGCACATGTGTGTAAACAAGCAAACACATCACATTCAATTACTCACTTCTGATCACATATTCATACACACACACACACACACACACACACACACACACACCACACACAAGTTCAGGTGAGCCTAAGCTCTTAAAATCTTAATAGCCTGTATTTTCCTTCTAGATGTGACGTTATACTAGAAAGAAGAGCCATCTCTCTCTTTGGAAAAGAAACCATTACCATTCTATGTCTGTAGTAAACCAACACATTATTATAACTAATGCTTAGGAGTACATACTTTTCAGGTTGTAGACTAGTTACAATCCCAAGCTGAACTGAAGTCATCAGAGAAATATGTTTTTACTTTTTCTGCTGGCAGGAGGTTTTATTTATTTGTTCATTCATTCATTCATTCATTCATTCACTCATTCATTTATACATTCATTGGTGTGAGTGTGGATGAGTCTGTGTGTGTGTGCCGGTGCATGTATGTACATATGTGTGTAGACATGTATGTGGAAGTCAGAGGTTCATCCTAATGTCTTTGTCAATCATTCTCCATGTTGCTTTATGACACAGGGTCTCTTACTAAACCAGTAGTCCATTCATTAGCTAGACTAACTGGCCAGCAAACCCCAGAGATTGTTGTCTTTTCTGTGCTGGGATTATAGTTATGTGACATGAGGATATCTTTTAAAATTTTAATTTTTTGCAATTGTTAGAGCAGATAAAGCATCTGAGTGCAAGAACTGGTCTAAGAAATTTTAATACACATTAGTAAGTGCTTTCCTCAAAGTGAAAGACTCTGAAGCCTGCATAACAAGCATCTATTGAATCATTCATTGCACTCAACAAAATCAAAGAGAGACCTAATTGAGTTGTCAGCTGACTGATCATTAAAATAATAATAGACCACGATGTAATTTTTGACATGTACCTCAGAAAATGTTCAAAGAGTTGAGTGATGTTGCCATGACAAAACTCCTTCAAGTCACATCTATTTATTTATAGGACATTTTTCTCAGCACATACATTTTTAAAGCAAACAAAAGAATCAGATTATTAATGATTCCAGCAATGTTTTACCAATAAGTTATATTTTTACGAGCTATGTATTAATTGGAAATGACAATCCTCATTTCATGCAGACTTTACTTGTAATAAAATTTACTTCCTATATTTAATAAATAGGAAAATACTGTTTGATATGTTGAGCAGTATTAGCAACTTTTAGAATGAATGGAAATGAAACAGAAATACAATTTATAGTTTTATTCACATCCTTTGTAATGGGGAAGACAAATAGGAAACATGAAACATGAAGGTACAGTTTAGTTGGTCATTTCTCATCCCACGTCCCAATGAATGTAGGAACTCAAGAAACAAAGAAACAATGCAGAGAGGAAAGTTGTTTATATAGTATTTAAAACAGATTTGCTTGGTGTATTCAGAGTCTTCAAGTACTTTTTACCAAGTGATCCAGCTGTTTCTGTTAACAAATGCTAATTCTTACAGTGTACCGCAACTGTGTCCTAAGCAACCAATTAAGCACAGTGAAACCCCTTTAGCCAGCATGTAAGCAAAGCCTTTAAGAGTTGACCACACTCTGTCCTCTGTTCTCTGAATAGGAGCACATGTATTCTGTTAGTGTGTGTCTCTCCAGCTCATGAATGCATCCCATCTTCTATTCATGAGCTGCTGCTTCTTCTTCATCTGTTTGATCTCCATCTGGACTGCCTATGATGTCCAGCCTCATGTTAGACTCACAGCATAGTGATGTGCTCTGTCTATTTTTAATATGAGTCATCTGAAAACAAGTAGTAAGCTTAAATTCATAGTATGTTCTGACTTCTCTTTATCTGTTGTCATGGTGCATTGTTTTTGGCCATTTCCTCCTCCCCTCCACAAATCTGGGTTCCTATCATCCTCATACCCCTTTTTACAGTCTCTTAATCCCTCCTTTTCTGAATCATGTGAATATAAGCTTAGTTTTGGGTGACTACCAGGAGATTCACTTGGATTGTGGAAAATAACCTCAGATAAGTGTCTTTTCTTTCTTCCCTACATTGTGTCTAGTCCTCTGTATTTCTTCCTTTATGAGGGTATTACTCTGGCATATATCCCAGTTGATGGAAGACCTCCAGAAAAGAGTGCTGTTAGAAATATCAGTTTCACGCTTACCTCTTAATGAAGCAGCTGGCTTAAGAAGCTTTAGATTTAAAGTATCTGCCCTGGCACTATTATTCAGTCGTAAGTGAGGCAGTCTACCAACTTTCTTATAAGTAATTGGCTGAAGCTAAAAGTCTGAGGCACCTATATTAACAGACTGATTAAAGACGTGAGTGGTACTGGAAGGCAAATCAGGTGCAGGACTCTGAATGGTACTCAGATGGAGATTTATAAAATGAGTGTTAAGGTAATTTACAGTGGAGTTCACGTTAATATTAAGTGAATCAGTGGACAAACTGATATAATAGATGGTCTCATTATAATCTTCTGTAGATCCAAATGATTTCTACTGTGCAGCAACATTTCCACAGTCCCCATTCTTCTCTTCCACTGTCATTTATCCTTAGTAGATAGATAACATCATTGCTTTACTCTGCTGAAAATGAGGTGCAGAGCACAACATGTCACCTATTTTTGAGGATGGTCAGGGTTTACTTGATCCAAAACAAAGTAGGAAAACTTAATAGGGGAGAAGAACAGCCTGGCCAGGTAGAGGCAAATGTCATGAGGAATGATCTGGATATGCAGCCCTGTACTATTCATGGTTAAGAAGAATCTCAAATGAGGAGAAACCACAGCCTTACATCCTTTGGGGGCATGAGAGGGTGTCCAAAAGACTCTTTTAGAAATGCTTCTCTCCTTCAACTTTGCTAATGTAGGACTACCTCACCTGCCTTAACTAAAAGTCTTAGATAGGACCAGGTTGGAAGCCATATTCTATTGGCATATCACGATGAAGTTTCCTCTAGATCTATAATAATGTTGAGCACTCCAGACTTCAGAGAAAAAGCCAATAAAATTTTACTGTATCAAGTACATAGATATTAAAATGTGTTATCTGAACTTTTCATATGTGCCTGTTGTCATACTAGGGTAGCTGCAACAAATAGGGCTTAAAATTATGGTAAAGGTCTGGATACTGAAATATAGTAAAATACAAGGTTCATCTTAAACTTGGGGTTCAAATGTTGGTCTTTAAATTTCCAATAACTTTTATTTAGTATATGAAAACATTTTTACTCTAGATTTTACTCTAGATGTCATTGGTTTAGAACCAATGACAAATCTCCAGGCTGCCATGAAGATATTTTACAGTGCCTTCCTGCATACACAGAGCCCAGGGCAGGTTAGGGACCAGTTCCATGGGAACTGTAAAGGTGACTTATCCACAGCCTTTGGAGATCAGAGGAGGAGAGAAAGAATCTATATAGATTTTAGGATAGCTTGGGAAAGCAAAATCCAAAAAGGAAAAAAAAATGTTTGCTTTTCAAAAGTCACGGGAATTTCTCTTACTGCATTTATTATTCTGTATGTGTTTCTCAAGGGCATACTGTAGGCCTGACATTATATTAGCAATTGTGTTTACTATAGTGACCAGAACTACAGCTCAGCTTTAGTGAACTTTACATTCTTGGAGGGAGTATAAAGACAGAGATAAAGAGGGAAGGGGTGGGGAGGGGAGTAACTGGAGAGAGAGGGATGGACAAGAGGAGCGCATTCTTCTAGTGATGACCTCATCTGCCTATTCCCTGCCACACCCTGAAGAACAGCATAAATTCATGGGACAACCATCATTTGCCAGTCTGTCCCTACTTCTTTACAGTTATTACTGTGCTGTTAAAATCTTCTTGTTCCCTGTGTAAAGGTTGTCTTTGGTATTATTCCATTGTTGATTTCTCTACCAGAAGGCAAAAAACTGAATACAGGCCGGACTCTGGTATTGTGATTCCAATTGTATTGCATCATATTTTGTAAACATTCTTTTTGATAACCTTCTGATTGGCTTAATAAGGAGCTGACGGCCTACACAGGACAGGAGAGGAATGATGGTACATCTGGACAGAGAGAGGAAACATGGGAAGAATTGAGAAGCACAGAACTCACCAGTCAGACATGGCAGAAGTCAGATAAACTGGGACATAGTGAGGCCATGTATAGATGGAACTAATTAAGTTGGTTGGGAACAAGCCTAAGCTATAAGGCCTAAGCTTTCACAAATAATAAAAAATCTCCATGTCACTATTGGGAGCTGGCAGATGGAAACAGTCTGACAACATTGCTATATTACATATTCATAGTCGTTCTAGTGGCCCAGTGAATTTGGTCATTTTATTCATTTAGTTTTGCAGATGATAAAAAAAAAAAAAAGATGGAAGAGATAAACGATTTGTCTAACATGAGAGAACTGTTGTTGATTCCCATGCAGAAAACTTGAACCCAGGTCAAATGGTATTCTGTGAATCTCAAAATAAAGAGGTACAGGTGTTGAAAGTTTATCATTTAGTGAGAATAGTGAAGGCCCCTGTAACTGTCCAATCTCTGGTGTCTGACTACTTTGGATAAGCTATTTACATTTTCAAATGCAAAAAGAGACTTGGCTCTGTGACGCTGAAAGCCCTTAAGAATTCTCTTTCTGGCTTTGTGATATCATGTATGTTGATTCAACTCTGCAAAATACTGAAGTGTTACATGATAGAGATTCAACAGAGGAGACTAAACTGTCACACCCAGACTGACTTTGTTCCCCACTATAGAATCTGCCTGACATCGGCAGTAAAATGTAGCTGTTTGAGTCACCCCTTTTGGTGAAGGTCTTAATCAGAACGACTCTATCAACTGTACATCATTTCTCACATTCTTATCAAATGCTCCCTAAGGAGATTGTTGTAACGAAATCTAAGGGAGAGGGCAACTTCAGTGCTGACCTGTTGTACCAATTGCTTAGTTAGCCCTACTTCCAGCAACCTGGAAACAGAAAATGTGGAATTTTCAAAAGGACGCCTAGTAGCCATCCTGACTTTTTTCTATAGATATATTTCATGTATATATAATTCCTCACACAGTCCATTCCATTTATAATGAACAGGTAAGGTAAGTTTTGTGAATGAAGCTATTTCTTTTAGACATTTCGAATGAAAGGGAAGTAAAACTAAGATTAGGTGAACTAGAAACAACAGCCCTTGTATGGGGATGCTTGCCCAGTTCCTACAAGAAACAGAGACTTCCTGACTTCAGAGTCTGTCCATAAGATCATTGAAATAGATGTATGTTTGTAACCTTCAGTGGAAAGCACATGCGAAGTAAAGCAGCAGTGGAGAGGAATGGAGTTGGAGGGGCTGTTAGTTAAAAGGAGGCCAAACACTGCTGAAATCGCTCTGTCCTTACCCCTCCTCTATGCATCCTAGCAGTCATTATGTGGCTAGGTCTTTCCCAAAGGTACAGTCATCATCAACACCTATGCTTGCCTCAGTCAGCATGGTGCCCCTGCTGTTACAGATATTAATGATGTTGTGAACTTATTTAGTGTAAGTGTGGCATAACGTGCATTATTACATTATCCATCAGTTGTAGGTTGCCCTTAGCAACTGGCATAAAGTTATCTCTGGTCCATTGCTAATTTTATATCTCTTTGTTGGTCAGCTTTGCTGCTTTCTCTGGTTCACGTTGTTTCTGGGTTATAACTCACGGCAGTTTAAACCATCAGCACCTTATAACTGTGACCATCAGGGTTGATTGCAGTAGAGCAATGAAGCCGGGTGCACGGGGTCATAACTGAGGTCACTGCTATCCTGTTTTTCTTTTGTTCTTTAAGTATTCTCTTGATAATAAAAGCTAGAGCAGATAAAGAACACAGATCTTTCCTGTATGAAATTCCCCTATTTGGAGAAATTTATACATGGATACTAGTTATTATTTAAAATTTGGATATCTTTCTCTTGTGACCTTGAGCATTGATTTGGGAAATGTTTTTAAAACAGAATACCAGGTCATATGGCCTTTCTTATATAAGTTAAGAAAATACCCCAAGAAAACATTATACAGGCCTAGCTAGAATGCACAATTATACATGCTCTGTGCATCTTAGGAGATGGTTCCTGTTATACAGGCTTGAATCTGCACTAGATTGGTAAAGCTTAGAGGAAAGAGTTTATTTCAGAGTTAGTCCTGTGGTATAGAAACCAATTTTAAAAGCAACTGTTCATTTGTTTGTTTGACTAGATTTGAAGCTGAACAGGTATCTAGAGATGAAGCCAATATTTCTGTTTAGAACAAATCTTCTTGATTTCACATTCCACTAGGCAACCACTCCCAGGTTGAGACCCTTTCTTCAACTGTGCAATGAAAATGTATCATGGCTGAATTTAAAGGTCCTCTATGAAGCCATACACAAATGATAGTCTTATGGCCCTTATCTCTATGTTATAGCTGTGCGCTGGGTAGAATGTTTGATATGATATCAATGAGTTTTGGGCTTATAGTGCAACAGTTTGAGCCCCTAATAATAATGCTAATAATATTTTTGTTATTAGCAGAATCTTGAAATAATACATATTATAGAAATATAACCATTAACTCAGCCTTGATGATAATGTCAATACATAAACTCTAACTATTTCCAAATGCTACTCTCATCCACTCATCTTTTCTTGATGACATTAAACAAAGATTAAATTAGATTTTCTATTGGGCAGGCTAATTTCTGGTTAAATGGAAGTGTTCTCTGCCAAAAACTCTTGGCATATATATGCAGAACAGTTTATCCATAGTGGCAATTAGACATCTTTACATATTAGCTATTAGCTCATTAGTATACTTTAGAAGTACACAGTAGGAATTTGTGTAATTAAATTGAAATCTTCTTTATTCCTTGTTTGGCTTAACTAGCCAGTTTACGAACTTGCATTCAGTATACGTCTTCCTCTACTAGGTCAAGCAAAAACTCTCTTTAAAGAATTTATGCTCCTTGCATCCCATCTTCCTGCTTTGACCCCCTATAGTAAAGCCTGAAGTATGTTTCAGTTACTTTATGAATAGTGTTTTGCATGTTTCTGCATAGATTTGCATGTTAAATTAAGGAAGTTTTAATTCCAAGGTTTGTGATACAGAATTCAATTAATAAATTCAGGCAAATTATTCCAATTATATTCAAACCAGTATTCAAAGTTGACATTGGAGACTCAAGTATTTTCTTAGCTTTGGTCTCAAACCATTTCAAGCCTAAATGAAAAACCAAAACAAAAAAAAAAAAAAATGAAAGAAAACTGCTATGCCCTGTTATAACACAGAATCATAACACTCTTTCTGCGAAGAGTTCCAAAAATAATCTGGAAAACAATTTCCAATGATCTATGAGGTCCCATGTGATTTGCTTCCTCCCCCTTAATCTCTGCTGTGGAATGAATTCCACAAATCTGCATAAAAAACACAGCCTCTGATGTGACTGCCTTTTGGAAACATACATTTTTAGAGGTAAATAAAGAACAAGACATGTTTCTGTACTAGCACTTGTAGAAGAGGAAGAGAAATAGAGAGAGCTGTCTGTCTTTGCATGGAAAGGGTACTAGGCACTTAGAAGGAGGACATAATCTATGCCCTAGGGCAGGACATAATCTCTCCCAAGAAACTGACCTACCAGACCTCAATTCAGAGATATAGGCTCCAGACAGACAGCATGCAGTGTCTGGTAAAGACAGCCAGGTAGACTGAGTTAATCTGATCTTCTATAGTATGGTCCTAGTTAAGACCAACTTACAAACAAGAGTCTCTCTTTCATCCTAGAGGACACTAGTGTGTTTCTGGCTTTGTACAAAGTACATCTTCTCTGCATTCTTTTCTCCAGATATTTGGCACAGTCACTTTGATGACCATCGTTGAGTCTTTGCTTTAATGCCAGTTTTCATAAAGTCATGTGGGATCACCTTGTAAATAATTACAGCCTGCTATGCCTTGTCTTGTGTTCCCTGAACTTCTTTATGCTGCTTTGAGTTTAGTCTTCATTTCTGTTGTAATAATCACCTTTATAGTAACAATCCTAGGTTACCTATCTCATTCTTTTCTCTTCTGGTTAGTGATGCTTTCCAGCTATGTGGAATAGCAGCCTTGATATATATTTGGCAAGTGAACAGGACATTAGAAAGATACATTCAAAGGCTACATCTTGCTGCCGCTTCTTTCATTTGTTAAGATTATGCAGAGCACTGTGATTGCTTCCATTCCCTTTGCTTATGCATCCACCCAAGTGGCAGTGCTACTAAAGTAGGGCTTTTATACTTTTTATAATATACAATCCCTTCCTGAACAATAAATTTTACGTGGTCTTTCGTACATAGGAATATAAACAAAGGTGCACAAATCAAGCATGTCCTAAGAAATCATAAAAAAAAAAAACAACCTTTAATTTAAAACAGACATTTGATTCCCTGTCTTTCTGTTGGAGGTGGACTCTGCAAGTTTCCTTACCCACTGTTGGGAATTTCATCTAAGGTCCCTCCCTTTGAGTCCTGAGAGGGTCTCATCTCTCAGGTCTGTGATACATTCTAGATGGTCCCCCCACTTCTTACCTCCCAAGTTGCCTGTTTCCATTCTTTCTGCTGGCCCTCAGGACTTCACTCCTGTTCCCCCAATACCTGATCATTGCCATTCCATAGGCAAAAACTCTGACCCAGAATTGTTTCTGTCTAAAAGAACTGCAGGGACAAAAATAGAGAAGAGACTGAGGGAAAAGAGGTTCAGTGAACAGCCCAAATTAGAATCATCTCAAGGGAAATCTCCAAGGCCTGAACCTATTACTGATGCTATGCTGTGCTTACAGACAGGAGCCTAGCATGGCTGTTCTCCAAGAGGCCGAACAAGCAGCTGAAAATCAGATGAAGATACTTATACCAACCAATGGACAGAAGCCAGGAACACTCTGGTTGACTTAGGAAAAGGTTGGAAGAAGCTGAGGAGAAGGGCAACCCCATAGGAAGAAAAGCAGTCTCAACTAACCTGGACCCCCGGAGATCTCTCAGACACTGAGCCACCAACCAGTCATCATACACTAGCTGATATGAGGCCCCGACACATATGCAAGAGAGGACTGCTTGGTCTGACCTCAGTGAGAGAAGATGCACCTAACCCTCAAGAGATTGAGGTCCTAGGGAGTTGGGAGGTCAGGTGGGGTCAGGGTGTGGACATCCTCTTGGACACAGGGGAGGAAGAATGGGATGAGTAACTGTCAGAGGGCAGAGGAAGGGGGATAACGACTGGACTGTAAAAAAAAAAAAAAATTAAATATCTGCCTCCTGTCAGCATGTACTTCTTGGCGTCCACAAGTATCTAGGTTTGGTGACTGTATATGGGAAGAAAAATAATATCAACCAACCAAACACCCAGAGCTCACAGGGACTAAACCACCAACCAAGGAGTACACATGGAGGGACCTATGGCTCTAGCTGCATATGTAGCAGAGGATGTCCTTTTCTGGTCATTGAGAGACACTTGGTCCTGTGAAGACACAATGTCCCAGTGTAGGGGAATTCGAGGGCGGTGAGGCAGTAGTGGGTGGGTTTGTGGGTGTGTGGGAAGCACCTTCATAGAAAAAGGGGAGAGGAGATGGGATAAGGGGCTGGAGGGGGAACTGGGAAAGGGGATAACATTTGAAATGTAAATAAAGAAAATATCCAATAAAAAAGAAAAAAGATTAAATAATAATAATTATAATAATAATAATAACAATAATAGAAATAATTTTACAAAGGAAAAATACTTGATTTAGCTGTTTCTCCAATTAAAGTAGGTCTCGGTTTCTAAAACAAAAAAATAAAACAGACATTTGGTATACATATAGTCTTGCCGTCTATGAAAGAAGCTGGGAGAGAGATTACTGAGTAAGAGTTTGCTGTACAAGCATGAGGGACTGAGTGAGGATTCCCAGCAACAAAGTCCATCCCAGTCATACATGCCTGTAATCCCAGTACAACCCAGCAAGAAGGAAGGATCCTGAGAGTTCACTAGGAAGCTAACGTATATGAAATTGCCAATATCATCCAACTTCGTGAACTGTCTCAAAGGAACACATCAGACGATGAGAGAACAGAGCACTCTTTATTGTCCTCACATCTCTATTTGTGTAACACACCCACATACTCACACACACACACACACAACCACACATACACACATATCACACACACACACACACACACACACACACACACACATGAAGATATAATTGCCTTATTTCTAAAACAAAAGATAAAAGTGAGTGTACATATTAACGAGATAGATATGCCTGGTAGTCTAATCCAATATGACTCCTAAAGTGTACAAATTTGCAACTTATTTGCTGAGGAAATTGTTTTGTTTAGGTAATTAAACATTTCTATAAGAGTAGAAACTGTAAAACCAATAAAATCTTTGCAATACAAAGTGTGCAATATTCTCCTGTCTGAGGAGAGATGTTGTGGGTTGTATTTGTCATCATTATAAGGCATGTGAAGCAAGAGAGGCAGATATATTATTACAAGGTAAGTTTGTGTGTGTGTGTGTGTATGTGTGTATGTGTGTATTCTGAACCAAGCACGCAGCAAAGTGGCACAGTGTAACCCAGTCAAGTACTGCAGACACATATAGCTCGTCACTTGTTCAATTTCTGGTCATGGTGCATTCAGAAATTTTTATTTATTGACAATGATTTTTGCAGTGCCTTGCATCCAGTTGCATACCCTATACAGTCCTGTAACCCACCAGGTTAAGAATTTTTTTCTGTGGCATGAAGTGGTACTGGGCTAGGAGCTGGTCCTGGGAGATGAGAAATGCAGTTGCCAGCTCAGTTCTCAGAGACTTTAGAGCTATATTGATATATAGCATATAGGATGATACTGCCAGATGCTTTTCAAAGGCACAACTTAGGAGAGGACACCAGCAAACACATTTTTTTTCCTGAAATTAAAGATAAAATATAAAGCAATGCTGCTCAATTTGAAGAGAGAAAAGACAGCCTCACTCTCTGGTCTTCTAAGTCCTTGATAACTCTCACCCATAGGGCATGAAAGAGCCAAATGATTTTTTACTATTGTCAAGGAAAACACAAACACATTTGGCTTCAGGGCAGATGGGGAGTAGGTCACCATCTCACTGTGATGTGCTCAATTTGTACCTTCTTTTAGATGCTGACTTCTTGAACTCCACAAGGATGTCTGTGGCTCAAGGATTGGGTCTCTTAATGTAATTTGTTGGACAGCCACTAAGATCTTTACATTGTGAATACTGTTGGGAAAGGGTCTGGACCGATGCATGTTAATTTGGGATACCTCTCTTTTATATCCCTGAGTATCAGATTTTGCACATCATCACATGACAAGTCTGCCCTGTGGGAAGACACTGTTAAGCCTAAGGGAGGTTGGAAGTCATCCAGTCACCTTCTTGTGTCCCTAGCATTGACTGTAGTTATTCAACAGCCTTTATAACAATTTTTAGTTCAGGAAACTTGGATACTTTTGAGGCTGGAAGAGGGTAAGTACTTTACAGAACTAGTTACACCATCATGAGGTCTGAAGTTCATACTCCACAACTCAGACGACAAGCCATAGCTATAAGAGGTTGGTACCCTCTTCTGGCATTTGTGTGCACATAAGCATCACACATGTGTAGAAGTCCACAAACACATAAACAAATAGGTTTGAGGGTCTAAGTGATGGCTCCATGGCTAAGGACACTCATTTTTGCAGAGGACTACAGTTTGGTTTCCACAAGGCTCTCACACCTTTCTATAATACCAGTTCCATGGTCCAGTGCCCTCCTCCGATCTTCTCTGGTACCAGGCACACACATGGTGCACATACCTATTTGTAGGCAAAATACTCATGCAAATAAAATATATCTAAACCATATACATCTTTAAAAATGAGATTTTATTAATATGTTTTTGGTATCTACCACATTTTATTATTTGTAGTTTAAGAATAACCCAGATTTATAGTTAATCTCCATTTCTATAAAAATCCAATAAATAATGATTCATTTTCCTCATGATTACTTTATCTAAATATTTGTTATATCATGATCTGTTATGATTTGACACCATAAAAATAAGGGAAAACTCGCATACCTGTCTTGAAACAAGCGGTGGTGAAGAACTTGTGATATCCATTGTGTCTTGTGTTCTCTGTTCATCTTCTCTGCCTGCTGAGAGACAGTCCTTGGAAAATCAACCCACACGGTACAAAACTCTTCTGGTGTTTGACCTATCTGAGGGTCAGGAAGTTCTTCATCCTCACTGGAACTGCTCAAGACAAAACACTGGAGGGCCTGGCCCCTCTTTTGTGTAGCAATAGATTAACTCTTTGAAGACCAGTATTTCTCACCACTAATTTTTTTTTTTTTCTAGAAAGACAAAGCATTTCTCAAGTCCCTTGGCAACTAATTTACATTAGAATTCTTAAAGTTCAAATCATTGCATCTTCAACTAGATGTGTTAGAGTTTGTTGGTTTCTAACCTTTCATAATGTAATGTGTCGCCTTCCTTGTGAATCAATTTTTCGGTATTTTGTCCAACTCTGGAGCTTCCAGCTCTTGTTTTTTCTTTCATACAATTTCCTGTATTTTATTGAGAAACTCCTTTCCTTCTCTGATGAGATAGGAATAAAACGGAATCTTTCAAACCCTTTCATCTTTTCAAGACGTTTAACCAGGTTTAATTTAAAACATGTTTCCTACCTAATCAACTTGGCATTTGCTACACTGTTCTGTTGGTATAATATTGAGCTAAAAATGAATACAGAATATTTTATTCGCTGTGACAGCTTCTTGCTTATTGTTGGGTCAACAGCAGTACAGCGACTTGAAGAGGGACCTCCTTTGTGCCTGTTCTCTCTTTCTTCCATCTTGCTTCTAAGTCCTAAAATCTAATATTCAGATTTTCTTTTTATAGGGTCTAGTCAAATCCCATAGCAAACAACACCCTACTGTTTCCTTCATTTAGTTCTTTAAAATTCCTGGTTTTGCTAGGTTACATTTGACATAAACTGAAATGCACTTACAGTAAATTTCCTATTGGCTCATACCTTATCTTAAAACTCCCTATGCTCAGCTGATCTGTCTCTCTCTGTCTTCTCTGTCTTCTCTCTTTTTTTTTTTTTTAGGTTTTTCGAGACAGGGTTTCTCTGTGTAGCCCTGGCTGTCCATGGAACTCACTCTGTAGACCAGGCTGGCTCGAACTCAAAATCTGCCTGCCTCTGCCTCCCAATTGCTGGGATAAAAGGCGTGTGCCACCACTGCTCGGCTGTCTCACATATAAGAGATCTTCTTTGAACCAAGAACTGGATCAGTTTGACTGTCACTTTTCTATACATAATTATATTGAGCAAATACTTATTGATGGGGTTGTATTATTTTTTCATCTGCTTATCTACAACCTATAACAGATACTTAGTTTTTAGAAATGGTAGAATTTGTTTATTCGATTTAACAATCATGGCATGGAGATAATATGTCTATCTCTTAGTGTGTAAGTAAAATAATCAATGAATAACATATTTTTATTTTAAATGTATCCATGTGAAATGTATACTGTTTGGCAGCATATAAAACATGTGTGCTATAATACAGAAAATAATAAAAAAATTTCTATTTAGCCATCAACATTCTGAGGCAACAGAGCATTGCTTGTCACATAGTACTCCCCAAACATTGCCAAATTTACTTTTTTGGATATTATCAAAACCATCCTATTCTTCTTACTTTCAGATTTATTGCATATGTTTTAAACACTTAACAATATAGAATTTCCATCTTTTGGATTGAGACATATATAAATATAATTATATTGTTGTTGTAACTTCAGGTTTAAACGTCTCTTTAGCTTTTATGTACATTGGTGTCTCTAGCCAAAGTTTAATTTTTTTTACTAGCGCATAAAAGTTCTGTTTTACAGTATTACAAGTATATATAAACATACATATACTTTACTTTTGATGGACACTTTTGCTATCTAGATTTTTCTAAACAGCACTACACTGGGAAGCCAGAGAGTTGACTGAGCAGTTAAGGCTATTTGCTGCTCTTTAAGGAGATTTGGGCTTGGCCCTCAGCACTCACATGGAAGCATACAACAATTATTAACTCCAGTTCCAGGGTGCTCAGCATCCTTTTCTTGCCTCTGCACATACCAGGTACCCATGTGGTGCACAGACATATGCACAGTCAAAAGACCCATACATACTAAAAGAAATAAACAAAACATCCCGCAAATGCTTTACTGAATATACAAATAAAGTGATCCCTAACATATCTTTCTCCAAGGCACATAACTGGGTCTGCTTACTGATTATAGGAAAACACAAATGCCCAGTTTGAAACTGAGTGCAAATGCTTGTATCAATTATACAAGCCAAGGACAGATGAAGAATCCTGCTAAGACACATTCTATCCAATACTGGCATTGCATAACTTTCAATTTGTTTCCCAATCTCATACATATGTAAAAAATATAGATACTGTTTAGATTAAACTTTTCTGAATCCTAGCCAGGTGGAATATTTTCTTTCCTATAATTAAGAACGGGCCCTACTTTGTCTTCTTGGAAATGCCTGTTCCTTCTTCTGCCCTAAATTTCCTTTGGGTTATTTGTCTTTTTCTTAATGACTTGTCGGTATTAATGCTCTATATATTGTATGTGTGATAAATATGTTTTCCAGTTTGTCTTTTAACATTTTTATAGTTTGTTATTTACTTTTAAGTCTTTAATTTACCTGGAATTGATTTTTGTGAATATATGACTTATGGATCCAATTTCTTTTTTTTATGAGTAACCAATTGTCTCTGGATAATTTATTAAAAAGTAAATTAAAAAACACATTCTTACCATTCTGTTCTATAATGGTCTGCACGGTCATAAATCAGGGTCTCATGAACACGTAGTTCTGCTCAGAGCTCTCTCTTTTGTTCCTTTTAAATATTTGTTTAACACAGTATCGGTACAATGTCTTAATGACTTAGCCTTGTGTTCAATCATCATAACTGTCTCTTCTCGCCAGCTTTATTGTTATTTCCAAGAAATATCTCTTTTCCAAAAATAATTATTTTTTATACTTTGGCCTCACTTGAACATTCTATTTTATTTACCTATATTTTGTGCTACTAATGAATGGATCCACTTTCTACCCAACCAGCCTGCAAATAACAAACCCATGGAGTTTTGACTGGCTCTGTTGAACTTAGGGGAAATCCATCTTTTAATAGTTTGCACTGGAATGCCTATTTCTAGATACTCTTACATTTTAAATTATTAAAATGGAACATTTTGTATTTCAAATAGATTGTCTAACACACTGTTAGTATTGAACGCACTTCAATATTTTCACTGAGTTTATAGTAACCACCATGTTCCTTTATTTTTAATTTTAATAATTAGTGAATAGGCTTCTCTTAAACCTCCTTGATTCATGAATCATTAATGAGCATTTCATTTCTTTACATGCATTACTGATATCTATTATTAAGACATCATTTTATTTTTTATTTTCCCAAAAAGCAAGTGAATGCATCCACACTCTTAGGACAACAGCGTGCTTCATTTCTAGAAGTCCCCAACCTGTTTTCAAATCTGTTGAATCTATGGATTCTTGCTGCTTGTTCTAGTCTTTGAGCTCAGCTCTTGTTTTATCCTCATTGGTATAGTCACCAAGTCTACAGTTCTTACAGTTCTTCACAGATCTCAAGTGCAGCGGGAATTTCCTGTTAGATTTTTCACCTTTCATTTTGTTTCTTGTTAATTCCCCACTTCACACAAGAATCACAAGAGAAGAACCAATTTCCAGAATTTGGTAGAATCCTGCACCAATAAAGTCCCTTCCAAGGCCTGTTCTCACACAACACTTGTCTGTATCTTTCTTTGTGTGTTAGATAAGGAATAAAGTATATGTGTATATATTTCTATATGAAGATACAAAATGTCATAGTTATATTATAGCATACTTAGATAGTTATATATAGTTAAGTATTGTCAGAGACTTAATATGTATGTACACACATAACATACTCTGTGTATGTGCACATGAACACTACACTTAACAAAAATGTATTACATATATGTTAGCATATCTTCTACATAATATAGAGAAATTCTACATACATACATATACATAGAGGTATACATATATGCATACAATTTGGATCTTTAATTTTGATCACTTTAATCAAAAGCATTGATAATATTTATTGTGCCATCAAATGGATACTTCAAATTCACATTTATAAAGCTCCTATATTCTCATATTATAATCTAAAATTTCGTCAATAATTTCCAGCTAAGATGTCCTTGGTTAGTTTAGTTGACCCTAAAATTAATAGCCATCATTGTACTGCCTGGTAGGACAAATGACATCCAAATTTTGGCATTGCTAAGTATCATTTATATAATATTTTATAAGGACAGTGGTTTATGTTTGTACTGCAATGCCATCTATGATTGATACCTTGATGCCATGGCCTATTCTTTCTGATAATTAAGCTGTCATTATCTCTGCTTAAAAGCAAGACTTGCTGGATAGGCAGAGTTCTGGAATCTCTACTGTTCATTTAGTAGAGTTTTCATTTACCTGACTCTACCTATATATTCTTTATATTAATGAGTAATTTCCTTATTCAATATGCCACCTACGGTTCCCAAGATAGCTGGACTACAAGATTTACTTGTGAAGTGGATTTGTTTCTAGTGCAGTACTTTACTATCCAACCTATCAGCTTCTTCGAGCACACATATACTCGATACTGAGCCACCTTTTCTTCTCTCACTGCAGATCTGGACCCTGTACAGCTTCAAAGAGGGCAGTTTGATCACTAGCCTATTAGATACATATGCACATCAAAAATAGACAAGAGTTTCTAAAAAGAAGAAAACATGTTCATATGGTCCAAGGGGAAAGTTCATTCACTCAAAGACAATATACTATACATATGTTATTTATACACCATCATTTTAACTGCTCTTCAATGAAAAACATCTTGTTACCATAGCAACTGCCACATTGCATGCTATCTTGGAGACTACTACATCATTGTACTAGACACACAGAAAGGCATTCACATCCTTAAGTCATTTCAACATCTGTCATTTTAATAAAGTTTAAAGAAAAATAATAAATATGTGTTAGTTTTCCCCCCTTATTATTGTTTTCTTTAGAACCATTTGGTTCAACATGGAGTATATTTCCCCTTAATTTTAACCAATAAAGGAATAGTGACAATTTTTATCTCTCTCCATTAGGGAAAGAAACAGACAACAAAACAGTTAAAAGAAGAATCATGAGCTGGCAGTCCCAGCTGTATTGAGTCTATTTGGTTTTGCATTGGGAAGTTCACATCCTGTCAGACTTGTGACATCTTATTGAGCCACATGTGCTGCTGATCCTGTGTGTTTTCATGCATCAATGAGGAATTTAGACATTCTCATGATGTCTTGGCTTAGTCCTTATTTTCTGATAATTGTCATCAAGCCACAAGGATCACAGTACTGTTAAACTTTAACTTGAAAACTAGTGCAGTGCACACCAGGATGCCTCCAAAATTCTATTCTGTCCAAATTAACCATCTTGGTAGCTATAAGTAGGAAATTCTCTCCATCATAGAAGTTAATATTGGCATAATGTTTTTAAATATATGTTAAACTCTGTTGCTAGCAAATTTCTTTTTATTTTCAACTGGTTGATGTCATGGGTACTCTTATGCCATATTATCCACAATAAAACTGGAATTCTTTAGATAACAACTTTCTCGAAGATTTGACGGCCACTGCGCAACAGATATGAATCTCAGATTCACAAGAATCATGCCCCAGAACATGAGTCCTTTTCTCAAAGCTGTACTAAATTCTTCCATAGATTAAAGGCAAGGCCTTCTATAGAAGGAAAGATCACTTTCTGCTTGCCTGACATGTTTTAATGTCAATTTATTGATGTGCCTTAAAAGTTCCGATGTTATCAGAAAACTACTGTGAAATCACAATGAAATGATAAATTGAACTATTTGTACACTGAACTCTATTCAGTCAAAACATTCTTGATTCATTTAGTGGAATGAGGAGTTCTGAGGACTAGACCTAAGGCTTCATTCTCATTATGTAAGATCTCCGCTACTGAGCTATATTCCCAGCACCCCTCTGCCAGTTTTTAAAACCTTTTTATTTCATGACAGGATCTCACCAAACTTCCCAGGTTGGCTTTAAACTCACTTCACTGTCCAGGTATGCCTTTAGCTTTAGATCATGCTCCTTTAGCCTCCTGAGGACCTGTGCTGACAGGACCATGCAGCTAGACCTGATTCTGCTTCACACATTTCCTTGGAATTTTGATAGCCTTCCCTGTAATTCTGTACACACTGGCATTGCAAACTGTAATAATCATGATAATGAGCACATACTAAATCTTAGGAAAAGTCCTAGGTCTTGAGCCTAAAAAGTCTTTGTTTCTATCACTGAAGAAGTAAAAATTTTCTGACAGGTAGAAATGACTTCAGCTTACAAGTCAACATAATGGGACCTAAAGTTCCTTTTTATTACCTCATCAGAGCCAAGGGACCCCAAATCTTCATGACATTTTGAGGTGGAAAACAATAAAATGTGTAATGCTAAACCTCTCCCATCTATGCTCTCTTTTGAAACTGCAGTTGAAAACAATGTGAGCCGGACCAGTATGCAAATGCAGATACAGGGAGTCAATACCCAAGAAAGTGAAGACTGACCAAGTCAGACCTACAGAGCTTATGCGTGCAGTGCCTTTGCGAAAGTGGTTAAATTCCAGGGTTGAGTAGCCAGCAATAAGGCTCAGTGGATAGAGGAGCTTGTCAGGGAGCATGATATTCTTGAGTTCCATCCCTCAGACTCAAAGGTGAACAATAGAACTGGTTCCCACAGACTGTCCACTGACCTCTCCATGTCTGTCATGGGAGTGTCACGCCAGTCCATGCATCTTAAGTTCTTTCTCTTCATTTGCATATATGATCCTGACATTTCTGATCACATCGCTTTAATTTTATGTTCAGAATCTTAACTCAAGCTCTCACGGTTTCCATTAGAAATTACATAAATCACATAATGATAGTTACATTTGAGTTTCTTTATATTTAATACTTTTCAAATAAAATGGTAAACATTTGCTTCATAAACTTCTGCCTAATCAAATTTAGAATTCTTCCAGGAATCAGTTATATGATTTTGAAGGTTTATTTATTTTTATTTTATGTTCATGTGTGTTTTGTCTGCATATCCATGTATATGCATATACGTATGTGTATGTATATACAATGTGGGTACCTGGTATACACAGAGGCCAGAAGAAAGTGTTGAATCTCCGTTCTGGATATTCAGAAAGTCCTGAGCTTCCATATGTGTGATGGGAATGAAGCTCCAGTCCTTTGAAGGAGTAAGTGCTTTCAATTGCTAGTATGTTTCTAGGGTCCAGATGTACAATCTTAATGCATGGTAGATAACTTCACATCTTACTTACAAAATGTTGACCTTTTAAGGACATGAGTCACTCAACTTCATAGCAACCATTCTTCTCATGTCTAGAGAAAATTTGCTGTCTTTTCATACTGTTAGGATAAACTGGATATAACGCTGATCTAACACAATTAGAAGTTGAAATTCTTTTTACACCCATTTTTTGGAAGAGTACATTTTCTAGTATGAATCATTAAATGAATGTGTTGTAAACACAGAAAACAACAAAAACAATTGTAAAAGTAACTACCAATAGCAGATTAATTACCTACTTAAATGGCATGGTTTTCCAGTATTCAATGTCATAAGCGATAAGTGCTGATTAATATTCATTCACTCTGCCTTGGAAGGTCTTGATTGGAAGGGAAGACGACATCTACAATAGGATGTCCTGACATTTGGTTTTGTCTGAGGGAGCAACTGAAGGAAAAGGTAAAGGGGTAAATGGACATTTTTTTCATGCATAGTTATTAAATTTTAGCAAATATGTGAAGAAAGTGCAACATGATGTAGTCAGTGCCCTGAAAGGATATATAGTTCAGATTACCTAAAATAGCTCTTTATGTTAACCTTTCAGTTACTCCATTGAAATGTTTATTCAATACTCATGACTGAAGAATACGTGACTAGAGGGCAGGGGTAGATGTGTGTGCGCGCGTGCGTGCAAGTTTTTGAATGAGAATGAGCACCATTGTGGAGGTTAGTATATGGTAACTTCTCCAAAGATTATAATTAAGCAAAGCTTTTCCTCCATCTCTTATGAAACCTGTTAATTGTTTCAGGAAGTCACTGATTTCCTGTTATTGAGTCAAAGCATACAAGGCTAAACAGATGGCTTAATGTCACACAGTTATTGGCTCATATAACTAGACTTTTATCGCTAGGGTTCAGATGAAAACAGAAAGCCATGAATAACAAACAGAAGCAAACTCATGTACATCAGACCAAGCTCTTTTCCAATATTAAAATGTAGGAGAAAACTTTTAAGAGAAAGCTTTGTGCGTTGTAGTGGAGTCGTCCCAGAATGCAACGAATAGGTTTAAAGCTGGGGTCTGAAAGACTGTGAACACAAATGCTACTTGTGGTACACAACCGACTGACAGACTGCCTGCCTTCCGTGCACGCTTTCTACATTATGCAATACATACAATTATTTTGAGTATATTAATAGTTATAGAAAATGCTTTTCCAAACTTGTTCATAATCTGAGGGACAAAATCCTTTCCAGCTACACACATTTCTTTTTTATAGAATTTCATCAATATTTTAATAACAATAATTGAAGCTATACTGAAATAAAAAACTAAACCATGTATGCTCACTTCTGGTTATTTACTTTTAAAATATTAATGAAACCTGTTACAAAACATATGGACATCAATGATTATTCCCCTATTAATAGTTTTTGTAAGCATTGTCTGCTGCATAATGTTCAAATATTATATATTCTTTGATGTTAACAAGGACAACAGACTTTCCAAGGTCCACAACAAAACCAAAAAAAGTGGATCTGTTATCCTTTATACATCCCTCCTTTTCTGTGTATCTTTTCTGTCCCAGCTTCTTTTCCATACACACGAGGTGGATGGATAAGGAGATTAACTTACATGTGGTACATGGTGTTTTCTTTTCTAACAAATTCTCATCTTTCCTAGCCATTACAAGTATGTTATTCTTCATATCCCTAAAGCAGAATAAACTCTGAAGCACCAGCAATGGACAAAGTGCTTTTCCTAAGTAGGTGCACTCATTTGCTTTAAAAAAAATCATATTCTCATTGTATCCCACCCCAGTTTCCACAAAAAGAGGGCATATAGTAATCATTGAGTATACTTTTGTCTTGCTTTCAAAGCAAGATATTTTAAATCCAGATAATTTGATTGGTTAATGTTAAATATTCCAATGATTAAATTCCAGTCCTTATTATGATACACTGCCTAATTTTCGCACAATCAGTGATCGGTTTTCTGTCCCTGATTTCTTGGGTACCAACTTACATGTACTCCAAGTGAAAGTTCTTACCATCATTGTTTTTAGTAACACAATCCCTAACCCTTGATCTCTCCCTATTCTTTCAGGTTATGTTACAGTTAAACAAATGAATCAGGCACAGAAGTAAGAGAAGCATAGTGAACGCATGGAAGAAAGTGGTCTTTCTGCTAAGGAACAGTCAAGCAAAAGCCTTCAGAAGTCTCTCCTCCACCCGTCTGCCTTTTGATGCTGGGGCTAGCGTGAGTAGTGGAAACAGATGCTATCAGAGCTACATTTTTTGGCTTGGGATAAAGGGAACAAAGGCTAACAGAGTCATGCTGTTTTGCAAACTGACATACACACTTCATCTTTCCAAAATATTTCTGGATTTAAAAAAAAAAAAAAGCTAATTGCCAGGCTTTGATGGGACTGTGGCTGCCACTGTTTTTATAGAGAAAGAGAAAGTCAGAAAGCAACTGGGAGATCAGGGTTGCTAACAGACACAAGACTGTCTCCTCTTGGCTGCTCTTCCAATGCCATTTTTGTGAATTTTAAATCTTTACATGAAACTTTTCATTGTTAAAGGACCTGCGGATACTGTATGAACTACATGTCGAGGTCACTAAAGACCCAACAGAAATTTAAGAGAAGTGTTTATTGTAGTTCACAGGTTGAGGGGACTAGAAGGCATCAGGACAGGAGTGGCTTGACAGTAGTCATGTGAGGTAGCTCAAACTGTCGGACAGAGAAAAGAAGTTGTGCTCAGCTAACTTTTCCTTTTGCATAGTCTGGCATGCCTTCAAGAGATGGTGCTGCCCACACTGGGAAGGTTCCTTCCCTTCTCACTTAAATGCTTCTGAAAACATCTCCATAGACTCTCTATAAAAAGGAGAAAACCCAGGGCTGGAGAGGGAGAGATGGCTCAGCAGTTACGAGCATTGACTGTTCCTCCAGAGGTCCTGAGTTCAATTCCCAGCAACCACATTGTGGTTCACAACCATCTTAATGGATCTGATGTCCAGTGTACTCATATACATAAAAAGGAGTAAACCCAAGTTCCCTTCGGAGTTGATAATTAACATGTGTGTGTTCTTGGTGTCTTCCATCATGTCTCAGGTTTTCCTTACCCAGGGCCAGGTCATTATTCACTACATACTCTGTCTTCTCTTCTCACGGTGAGGTGGGATCTCAATGTTTGTGGATTACTTTACCATGGAGAATACTTAATTAATTGCACTACCTCTGTGGCAGATAAGTGTTCTCGTTAAATATAGGATAGATGCGATTGGTTGATACCTGTCATATATTGAACCAGTTACCTGGGTCGTGACAAATAATTAAAAGTTATTTGGATTTGGCAATATTTCCAGACAAGACCCAGTAGACCCTAAATCTACAGGGTATGGTCTGTTGAAAGAAACAAGGAGCGGAGGTGCAATGTGCCCCAGGACACTTGCTCTGATGTCACACCTCTGCCTGCCAAGCTCACCAAGCTACATAGAGGAGAGTTAACATAATGGAAGACTTTGTTTTATCTAAGAGCTTCAGCTATGCAAAGATGGCAATTTTACCCAGACACTTGTTGCCTGTTAGACCAGGGTCCAGAATAAAACAGTAGAACTGATAACTTCTGTTAAAAGACCTTTGTCCTTCTAGCATATAATTCATGGCTGTTTACAGACACCAAATGTAAAAACAGTAAGTGCTTCATTGTTCATCCCACAAGGTCGTGGCCACCAGGCCTTGGTGTTCTGAGGAATTTCATAAAGAAACCGGAAGTGGAATCCAGCTGGGAAGACAAAGTGGACTTTTGAGTACCAGACTGGCTCCCTCTGGATGACACCAGGTAAAGACTATTTATGTCTGTTGCTCAAAGATGCTTGTTGCACAAGGATGCTTGTTGCTGTTGTCTGTTGTTTTTGTCATTTGACTTGGTTATTTATGGTTTCTGTTATGAACATAAAGGCTTCGAAAATCTGATTCCATTTCCCCAGTGTTCTCACACCTTGTTGGCTTACAAGCTGCAATTTCACACTTTGGGGCACACAACTCCTTCATAGATAATGGAAAGGAAACCGTGGGGAGAGACCCATCTGGAGCAAACTTAAGGTGACAGGGATACCAGGATTTTACATGAGAATTGAAAGATAGCCCGAATAACATGGAACTGTGAACAAGACATTTTCAGAAGATTAAGGAAGGCTCTCTGAAAGATGATTCTTAGGAAGTCTAATCATGGCAGTATTTTGTTAACTTCAATAAAACACCAAGTTTAATTCTCTTCTATAATTTAAAGTGAAACAAAAGTTAGAATGAACAGCTTAAAATTCAGTCATGCAATCGACCCTGCATCCTACTTTTTGCCATGATGCACTGCCAAAGACAGCAAAACTCATGTGCTAGCTTCTCAAGGGGCTCCAAGGTATGCAGATTTTAGCATTCTAAGGAGCTGGGAGGCTTCCAATGATACAAGTGCTCTGCAAGGTTTTCCTGAATTCTTGTTTTATTGAAAGTGGCTTTAACATGTTGCATGTCTACGAACCAGAAGAAAGAATTATATGTCATCAAAATCTTGTGGGGGGGACACTTTGTAATTAGATAAAAGTATCATAGAAACAAATGACTCTTATTGAGCTATGGGTTACTAATCATTTTGTTAGTCTTCGCTAAAATACATGTGTGGGAAATACAGTGTCACCTCGAGTCACGTTGGACTGCAGTATCCATTCTCAAACCAAAGAAATGCATATACAAGGCTCAATTTGGGTTTAAATCAGTTTCTGTGAAAAGTATTTGAGTACAGTTTTCTACTTGTACGTATTTAAAAATTTATCATACTTGATGATTATTATTCATGAGCAAACTTAAGCACCTCACTAATAAAACTAACGGCATACCACAGGACGCATTTAAAAGTGCTTAGGTGAAAAGGGTGACCATTAGGACCCTTTGGAGGAAGAGCAAGGGCCCAATTGTGCTTGTGCTTGTTGAATATACAAAAAATTTAATTTGGCTAATTAGTGACCTTGGTTTGCTAGGCAATTACTTTAGCTATGAGAGTCCCATGATTCCTATATTACCCTTTTTAAAAAAGAAAATAATGTGCTATAAGGACCATTAAGAGAAAGTTTGTTCAGAAAGCAAAGCAGGGAAAATGTAAGGATATCATTTTCCTTTAGAAGTGTGCCCCAGCTGAGGTATCCCGTTCTGGGGAAGGCTGTAGGCAATAAGCCCCTGTGCCCACCTTTCACCTCTGGCATTTCTTATTCAAGCCTGTCAGGCCAGATGACCATAAACGCTATCATTATTGAATCACAAAACTGGTACTAGATCTGGATATCTATATCTATATTATATATATCATATCTATACATATTAAATCATACACTAAATAGTATCTTTCTGAAGTTCTGAGTATCGTACTGATGTACTGTACATATCTATTCCATTTAATCTTATCATCAGTATCTAAAGGGCAGAAGGGCAGAGTCCATTCCTATAGTCTTTCATATAGGGCCAAGGCTGTCTAGAGCATGTGGAGAAGGACTTTTTGTTGTTGGTTTTGGAAGGACACAGTTCAGCAACGAAAAAGCACTAAGACAACAGTAGCAACACAAACTTAACAGCAATGAGGACAGAGTCATTGAGTTTCCATTGAGTTCCTGGATGTCCTTAAACAGTGGGGCCAGCTCTTCAGAGGTCCTGAATCCAGTTCTGTCACTTCTCCTTGTCAAGCCAGATTTGCCCTCATTTTCAGGGAATTGATTGCAACGGAGACAAACAGTTGAAACATTTTCAAGTACAGTGGTGCTTACCTGTGGCTGATCCTGTGGATACCCAGACACTGGGAAGAATCAGAAGCATCTAACAGTAGATCTTGTATGACCCAACATGAAACCCCAGATTTTCAGAACACAGCAGTGTAGCACTCTTCCTCCAAGTCATGGAATTAACAGAAAGCAAACATCTTCATTCAGTGGGGTGGCATATGCCTCTAACACCAAGACTTAAGGCCCAAGGCAGGAAGATTTCTGTAAGTTTGAGACCAGCTTACGCCAGTCCAAGGTATATAAAAGAATAAAACAAGCTACAATAGAAAAAAAATTTTGTTTTTTTTTTTTTTTTAATGTGTTGGATACTTAGTTGAAGTTACAGTATTACTAAGCAAGACATTTAAAAACTGGTAGGATATTCATAATATTTGTAATATTTATCTACTTATAGCCATCTTGAAAAATCTGTCAGGTATTATGAGTGTGAAAGATCATACAGAATTTCTACTTGGACTGAGGTTGAGGACCCCTATGGAAGAGATAGGGATAGGATTGAAGGAGATGAAGGGGATGGCAAACCCATAGGAAGACCAACAGGTATCAACTAATCCAGATGGCTGGGAGCTCCAAGAGATTAAGATACTAACCAAAAAGCATACACGGGCTGGTCTGAAGTCTCTGGCACATATGTAGTAGAGGACTGCCTCGTCAGGCCTCAGGGACAGAGGATGGGCATAATTCCTTTGTTTGATGCCCCTTAGAAGGGGAATAGGGGGTGGGTGAAGTGGGGGTGGGGTGGTGTAGGTGGAGGGGGTGGGGCAGCACCCTCTCAGAGTCAAAGGAGAAGGGGATAGGGTGAAGTACTCTTGGAGGAAGACCAGGAAGGGGGGCAACATTTAAGATGTAAATAAATAAAACAATTAAAAAATTAAAATTAAAATAAAATAACAAAGAAATTCTTCGACTAGGGGTATGTAGAGTGTGCCTGGCTTATGAGTGAGAAACCCTTGCCAGTAGTGATTTATTTTTTTCCAACTTTTTAGAAAAAACAAGTGATTTAAAACAACATAGACACTGAGTCAAATGTCACACAACAACCACGTCCTGACTTCTACATCTAGTTTTAAATGGTGGTTAGAAAGCCATCATACAATAAAGACGAAGAGTGACTTTCTAAGTATTTATGGCAGGGATTCTCCATCTGCACTTAATTTCTGTCACTGTTGTGATGGCGCTAGTGAGGGTCCTGTCTTTGCTCATCTCTCAACCCAGCACAGAGGCATCAAAATAAAACCTTTGCGCTCTCCATGGTTTCCCCACCGAATCCTACATATCTGGCTGCATATTTGCTGGGTGAAACACAGGCATTGTGCTGGAGAGGACTAGTTCCCCCTTCTATTGTACAGAATTTGTTCCAACTTGTCTCTGTGCATCTGTCTGTATTGTAGACGAGGCTGGTTCTTTCATGAACTCCCATAAGGCATTTCTGCAAAGAGCAACACTCATTTAACAAGTGCACTCTGCCATGCAGGCGGGACCTGCCAGGAGCAACAGCATGCCTAGAACGGAAATGTTGTTTAATGAATATTTATTGATTATGAATATTCATTAAATTAACATCTTTATGGCCAGCCTCGGGCTTTATAACTTATGTGGCAGTAAAGTGGTTAAGTAAAGTTTTCAAACCAGTCTGGAAGCTCTTTGAGTTTCAGAGAAGAGAGAGATTACCCAGGGCAAGCTTTCTTCTGGGACAGAAGAGGTTCCCAGATGTTTAATGTGGTCAGTTAATGCTTGGCATCAAAACTACTGTTTGGAGTCAAAATCAAGTGACCCAATTCTCTTTTTCCACCCCACCTTTTCTATGATGTGATCAGTCCAGCAATGTGCCGTCATCATGTGTTCTCTGTGTTTTCTATCATCTTCATCATTATACTAAATCTATTAGTCCTGGCTGTACCCATTTGGCATGGGTTGCTGAGTTGGCATCTCCAGGATCTTTGGAAGGTAAACAAGCTTGCCCTCCTTCAACCCATTTAGGAGAATATAGCCTTTCTAAATCACACTTTCACCCATGCAATCCTTCTGCTTAAAATTCATTAAAGATTTCCCACTGCCTTTAACTGCAACTCAAGGTCCTCAAGGTAGACTTGGGTCTTGCTGTCTTCCTAGCTTCATGTCTCACTAGCTCCTACTCTGATTTCTGGTAGCCAGCTACAGGGAAAACCTGCTCATGATACCTCCTGTCAACAGGCCTTAGAGTGGGCCTCAGCTCCGTGATTTAATTCTAATCCTGCAGAACTGCTCATGCTTTCCTTATTACCTCTCCACACCCCGTAGCCTCCACACCCCCAATCCCCACTGAGTGTCTTCTCTGGATTTCAGAAAACTGGCATAGATGCTCCTTCTTTATACTTCATCTAATCCAAGCACTGCTGTCTTCAGGTGCATCACACTGCAATGAAATCCCCTTGTGTGTTGTTCACACACCCTTCGAGGCCCGTGAAATCTGGGAAATGTACATATTGTCCATTAGTGCAACATCACCACCCCTTTGGTGCTCAAACACATAGTAGGTGCTAATTATGTAGGCATAGTGGTGGAGGTGGGTTGATCAATGGGAAGTTCTGCCAGAAGCCTTAGTTGAAGAGCTCATGTTAGCAGAAGTCATGGTAGGCAGTCCCCAGAGACTAGAAATCATCACTTAAAAATAACTTCTCTAGAGAAAATAATTAAAGTAATAAAGTGGTAGGAAAATATTATCATAATCATTACAAGGTGAATTCAACCCAAAATTCAGTTTCCATTTGAATGTCATCCATTGTTTGAAATATGAACCTAGAAATTCAATGGCTTCTACGTATACAGGAGGTTGGTCACCGATACCCCCAGCTTTGCAGAGTTAAAATAAAACAGTAATTTTCCAAAAAGGGGGTGGGAGTTCAGAAAATATTGGAAGATGCATGGCAGATATCATTTAGAATGAAGTCTGGAAATTAGAGTCATTGCCCATAATTCAATGTATCTCTTACCTGCCCCTTCAGCATTTCTATACAGATTCTCCCTCTTCAGTTCATCCAGTGATCCTTAGACCATGGAGGCTACTCTATCTGTATTATTTACAACAACAGCGGCCCCCAAAAGAATGCTATTCCCTTCTCTTTGACTTCCAGGGAAAGTATTTCCCAGCATAGGAATAAGTAAAAATTTACTAAGAGGCTTATTTCAGAGCACTAAGGAAGTTGTTTTACTTTTGCAATTTATTGTAAGCTGAGAAACCAACCCAAAAGATGCAATTCCCAAGAGAAATGTTGCATAGTTAATAACATAAGTCACCAGTAGACTTTCCTTTGAGACTACCAGCATGAATGTAGAGATTTTTTCCCTTATTCTTCACTTGCAACATTTTCCAATTTTAATAACATCTCACTTTCCATCACACAACTACAGAAAATATCACTGACTGTTTGTTCTATTAGTTCTGTAACAACATTAGTGAGGTGTGTTAGCATTCTCCAAGGAAACTGAGCTAAGTGTCTGTTGCTCTGTCTACTTGGTTCTCTTTCTCTCCCTCTCCCTTTCTCTTTTTCTCTGTAATCTCCATCATCTACTTATAATTGACTTATATCTATTATCTATATTTGTCATTTTTATCTATCATAGTAAAGTGATTGTGACAAACTCTTGACTCACACAGAGGTTCAGAAGCTTCATGATCTTATCTGGTTATATAGCTAAAAATCATAGGGTTTCGATGCTCTTATTTAAATCAACCACATAGATTACAATCTAAGGTTGAATGTCTGAGAAGGTCAAGTGCTATGAGCCTTCAGAGTATTCTTCACTTGAACATCTCTGTCACCGTTTGTATTCTCTGTGTCTCACAGACTCAAGTGTCCTGCTCACCCACAAAGCGAAGACTGTCACGTCTGCTGGGACACTATTCAGTTCTAATATCTTCCCAAAACACTTCCTCGAAGGAGAAGCACCCAGAAACAGTTCTGAACTAGCTATGTGGGCATCCCATGGCCCAATTACATTGAGATATAAAATCAGTCATCGTACGAGGTTATTTCTGATTTTCTTCTAGGGACAGCCCCAAATTCCTTCTTCTTCACTAAGATTTTGACCTCTTCATCGGCAAAGTGATTCCACTGAACATATCTGGTTTCTAGCTGCATTTGCCTTTTGCTCTGTGACTGACTTCTCAGATCTTACTCATGCTCTGCCTGTGAGTATCCAGTAGATTTGAATGTGGAAAATAATTCTAATATAGAGGCCAAAAACTGATGCTTTTTCACAGAAACTTTGCATTTTGTGGTCCTTATTTCTTTCACAACTTCAGCTGTAGCTGCAACCAGTGGGTGATGGAGGTTTCCTGTTTTGGCCGTTTCAGGGTAGGGAGAGATCGCTTTTCAATAAGGCCCACACTGTCATCAGACTAGGATCGTCTCCATGATTGAGCTTTTGCTTGCATGGAGATTGCGGTGCTCCCTGTCCCCGCAGAGGACTCATCCATCATGTCCTGGGTCTGCGGATGAGCTGTAGTGGAACTTGCTGTTAGTCTGCCTGGAGCTGGATCCTGCGCTGTGTGCATCATCTCCCTTCTTCCATCATTAATTCTGCAGTTTCCTGTCTCCCTGCACATGGCAAAACAATGCCTTTGTGTACAGCCTTTCTGCACTAACCCCAGTATAATCAAACCGTTGCAGCGTTACTGAACCAAAGGCTGCAGACGTCAGAAGTGCCATGTGAGCTACATCAGAGGCATCAGTCCTCTGTGTTCATGTCAAGATGCTTCTGCTTCAGGCTCCCTTGGGCAAGCCTGACCCCATTTGCAGTTGCTTCTGGTTTCCCTGTGGAGATTGGCCTCACTGTTTAATGTTTAACAAATGTTCTGCCACACAGGGGTCCAGCTGCAGCCTTTTTCCTAACCAGAGTGATGTCATACCCCACTCGCAAAGCTGCCTTTCCTTCAGGGGATGTTCTGCTCATGTGTGCTTGCTTCTGCTAGTACCACTCACTCTTTGTTGATGGGGTTGGGTATGAGTCTTCAGGGTTTCCTGTACATAAAGAGATCTCCTGAGAAAAGGATGTAGACATTGTTTGGTGTGTCCAGAGGCTGGAACTAGGGGCACGAGTGAAAGCTTACAGAGAGCAGATTCAAATGCAGCATAAATAAAACTGAATAATGAACCACTTGTGCTTAATGATAAGGTTGACCCCATGAGTTGGCTTTTCCTGAGGCTGACCAGAAAGAAATACAGGCAGGAGGAAGGGACTGCTATGTTGGTAATCAGAGTGGACAAGACAGCTTCCAAGTAGGAATGCAGTATAATGATTTTAACTTTAGCTGTCTCTCCCTGTCTTCCTACCTCTTTATTGTTCTGACCCCTTTGCTTCCTTCTCCTCTTCTTCTCTCCCTCTTTCCTTCTTCTTTCCTTTCTTCCTCTTTGCTTTCTTCCCCTATTCTAACTTTTAATTGATTTTAGTTGAAATTCGGATATATTCACGGTACTATGCCTTCATGATCAACAGAAAAAAATCAGGGTTGAAATTCGACCTGTCCGCTCCTCATCTTTTTCCTTTTTAAGTAAGTCAAAATATATAAGCTTATCATGTGCATGATCTTATAGGGTTATTTCTCTTTCAAGCCTTTTTTTTTCCCTGACGCTTACTACGCACAGCTCGTCGAAGAATACACATCCTTCTTTGAACTCCCGGCTGTCAAACATCTTCCACAGCAGCAGAGCTGAAGTTTAGACGTTGCCTTTCACCACTTTGTCTCTGCTGAAAGTGAGAGCTGTTACCTTTAAGATTCTCCATGGCTGGGGAACACTTGCCGGCAAGTGTGCAAGTGTAGCCTCGTTCCCTCATAGAAATTCAGATTAGTAGCTGATCTTTTAAGCTTTCCATTACAGAGCTCCCACAAAACCTGCTTACTGAAGAGCTCCTATTTTAGAAGTTGGCTTTCCACCAAATTGGTGGAAATTCAAAAAGAAAAAAGGAAGAAGAAGAAAACACACACACACACACACACACACACACACACACACACACACACACACCTCACACACACGGACTTCACTTCCTCGTTTTTCTGCTGATGTGTTTTGCCTTTTTATGGCTCAGACCCCAACATCTTAATTTGTGCCACTTAATTCTGATCACAAAGCTTGCTCCTGGCTTCCCCAGAATGACATGCTCGTCCCCCTGCATTTGAACACTGAGCTGGTAGAAGTCTGTATGAAGTCTATGGCCCTGGGTGAGGCTTTACTTGTGGGACAGACAGTAGAGCAGTAGTGATCAGGCAATGTCATATGATTGAACAAAGATCCTTTAGTATTATCTTGTTGTGTTGTGTGTGTGTGTGTGTGTTGTGTGTGTGTATGTTTCTAAAAAAGACAATACACGTTTTGTTCACCAAATGTCCTTTTTAATTTGGTTCCTAGGAGCAAAACAACTTTGAAGACTCAGTCCCTGGAACTGAATATGAGAGGTAGATTCGAACTTGAAGCTACAGCAAGCTACTGTTTTCATCCCACAGCTTCACACACCAGATTTTAACATGTACCCAACAATTGGTCTGCTAGTGTTTTGAAAATGCTCTTACTGGGTTAAAGTGCTTGATAGTAATGTGATATATCTATATTGGGGGTGGGTGTAAAAATCACAGCTTGTGACATATCATGTACATGTTCTTTTTCAAATTTGTGTATATGCATAAATGTTCAGGGTGTGAGTGTGCATGTCACAGTGCCCATGTGCAGGCCACAGGACAAGCTCAGGTGTCACTTCTCAAGTTCTACCTTGTTTGAGAAAAGGTCTCTTGTTCTCTTCTGGGATGCCAGGCGAAGTGGTCTGGATGCTTCTGTGTATTCTCCTTGTTCTCTCTCATCTTGATGAAATCAGCTCTGGTATTACAGACACATGCTACTGCAGCTGGCATTTTATGGCTCCTGAGTATTTGAACATGGGTCTTCATGTTTTCAAAGGAAGAAGCTTGCCCACTTACTCATCTACAAATTTCTATGTCACATTTTCATTGGAACCTCTTAGACACCTTGTCTGAAACTGAACGAATTTCCCTAAGACACCTCTTTTTCCAGACTTACTTTTATTAGAGAAAATGGTACTTATGACTCTTTCAAATTTTTATAGAAACTTTTATTCATTGCTCTTACTGTTAACTATCTGACTATATATTCAAGAGAGGTATGGCTGGTTGGTTTTTGAGATAGGTCTTGCTATCTAGCCCTGATTAACTTGTACCACACTATGTAGAAAATGAGTTTGCCTCAAACTTGCCTGAATCTTCCTGTCTTTGGCCCTGGAGTCATGTTATGACAGAGATATACAATTATCTCAAGCCATGTGATTATTTTTAATGTTAGTCAACTTAGTAGGTTATAAAGTTTGTAACTATAAGTGCCTGGAACATAGTAGGCTGTTAACCAAAAATTGAATTAGTAACCAAAGTTGGAAGTTACTTTATGATCTTTATTTTTAACAACTGTTAACAATTTACTCTTTATATTTGTGGGGTGCAGCGTGATGCTTGCACGCATGTGTGCATTACATCCATGTTCAGTCAGACACATTCAGTCTTCATGCATTTATTATTTCTGCATGGTGATAGCATTCACAAGCTTCTAGTTGTGTGCATGTACACATGACAATCTACTTAAACAAAGTCATTTATCATACAGCAGGCTATCAGGATTTATTACCTACTTGTAAATTTGTATTCATTTTAGCCATTTATTAATACACTATAAATTTTATTTGTAACTCAAGTTTATTTTAAAACACATGTTGTAACCTCTTGAAGTGTGCAATTTAACTAAAACACATTGATTTCTAACAAATCCTTAATGTGGTAATCCATTCTTAGATTCAAATAATACCTCTAAAGAAACATTAGTGGTTGCAAGCCTAGTTTTCTACTTGATATGGTCCTAAAAGCAACCCAATAGTCCCCATGGTAATAGGGGCATTTTTTAACTTCTCAACTCTGTATGCCAATTATGCCTTGTATGGGGGTATTGGGAACATAGGAGTATTAGAGTTTTCTCTTGACCTACTGTGAGATGAACTCACATTACATCTTGCTGGGCTGAAGAGATGGCTCTGCCTTTAAGCTATATACGGCTCTCACATATGACTCAAGTCCTGTTCCCAGAAGACATGCTGGGTGGCTTACAGACACCTATAACTCCAGCTGCAGGGAGCTCTATAATACCCTTTTCTGGGCTCTATGCACACACTTGCCCTGACATGCTTATACTCACACAGACATACATAAATATGCACAATGAAATGAACCTTTACACAAAGATCTGCAGAAATTATCACTCAATCAAGACACACACACACACACCGGATTCTTGTTCTTTCCATTCACATGAGTGAAAGAAATGCAGACATTGAAGGGATAGTAGACTCGATAACACTGTCCGCCAACCGGGCTGGCCAATTTAAAGCCAAATGAGAGGTAGATGCAAAGGTGACATAGTAGTGACTTGGGCTAAAGCAAAGACTCTGAGGCCCATAGAAATACACAGATTAAACAGTTTATTCTGTGTACCACAAAGCTATATCCATTCATCAAGTCATTGAAAATCAGCATTACTTTTTCCAGTGGGAATGAAAGACAGATGCGTGTGGAGGTTTCAATTGGGCTTAGTGAACACTCTCTGTTGTCCAGGGCACCAGTGTATGCTTCCCAAATAATTGAATATGGGCTCGAGTCTAGCAATTCGTTGTGTTAAGCTCCTCTAATCCTTGGAGCTTCATGGTTGATAGTTACTATGCTTCAACTGCTGTCTTAAACCGAAGTCACATTTGGATCCTATTCATGTGTATGTTCATGTCAGGCGTGGTCATCAACGGGAAGCAATTCAAAGGGTTCAGTGTGTGGAGCACTCTTAAATCTTTCAGGGTGTCTGAATCTTCCCATATGTTCCCATCCAACAGGTAGAATCCAGGGACTGACAATCAAAACCTATAAAAGTCTAAAGTCACTGGCTCGAGCAGCTGTTCTCCAGTCAGGCTGTGAATGACCCCCACGAGAGAATCAGTCTTGAACGATGCTTGTTTGACTTTGTTTCTATCTGTTGTCTAGCAACAGAGGAAGTAAATGGATCTTATTTACTGATGGAGGTTTCCTGGCACCCTGAGAAGCGTCCTGGAAACTCTACATTTCCTGATTGCCTTTGTATTCTTGTGTCCCATTAAATTGTCATCTCCTTTAAGCCTCAGTTGCGATTATCAGCTCCCCAGATATTACAAGCTTAGCCGCCATCTGTGTCTCTGAGGACCGAGGGAATGTTCTTCTCAAAGTATAGCAAGGAACCTGTTCTTCAGTTCCAATTTACCTCCTAATTCAAAACGCTCATGCTTATGCTTTCTTTCTTTTCCTTCTTCCTTCCTTCCTTCCTTCCTTCCTTCCTTCCTTCCTTCCTTCCTTCCTTCCTTCCCTCCCTCCTCCCTCCCTCCTCCCTCCCTCCCTCCCTCCCCTCCTCCTCCTTCCTTCCTTCCTTCCTTCCTTCCTTCCTTTCTCTCTTTCTTTTCCTTTTGATTATAATCCCTTTCTTACTTGTGGCCAGGGCTTGCTTGTTTTCAGGGTGTGACTGTCTCCGAGGATCATTAGGAACTGGAGGCAGAAAGAATGCAAAGTCACCTGAGACAGACTCTTCCCTTCCTATTCATGCTACCCAGACCTTGTTTAGATCATTTCAGTGTCCTAAATAGGGCTCTTCCAGGTTGTGGGATCGGACATCTGGGTTTCTGACTCTTCTGAAGTCTTTGGAGGCTGGCAATTCTGATTGCTGCTTTTCATAAAAGACTCCTTTCCGTCCTTGAGAGACTCCTTCCCTTGCATGGTCTTGACTCTGGTTCTTTCTTCTCCCTAAAAGCCTTTCTATATACCCATTTCAGGCCAACACACCACTATGTTAGGAAAGTTTCCTGCAATTGTCCATGTTGTGTGAGTGACTTACTGAAGCTCTCTGAAAGCAGACTGAGTTCATGTTAGCTATATAGTGTGTGTCATATGAACCCATTTTTTTACAGGACAACATAGAGATTCTGGAGCTGGAGAACTGCTATAGTGTCACCTTGATTGTGAGTTAGTGGAAACCTGCAGAGCCCCTCGCTCCTCAGCTAGCTTATGCTTGTATGCTATCTCCCAAACAGTGGAATATGAGCCAATCATGTTAGTTTGTGTTTCGGTAACTTCAGTGCTGGATATCCCACAGGGAATTTGAGAGCCCTATTGATCAAGTTCTGGAGTCTTCCTTAAGCATACCTTTTAAAAAGTCTGCCTTTTGCTGTGGTTTGGAAGGCTTCCCAATGTATACATCACACGACACGACCTACATAGGATATGTTCCTATAAACGAAGAAGAAGGATTTGGTGTTGAGAGGCAAGATTGGGGGTGGGAGGGGCAAGGTATGAGAGTGGAAGAGAATTAGATAGTCTTGAGAAGGAAGAGGATTTTTTTTTCCTTTGAGAAATATTGGAATAAATGTAACTGGAAGTAAATAAAATTTCATATCTTTAGATTACTCTGAGTGTTTTTATTACCACAACAGAAGAGAAAACACAGGTATATTAGAGGGACAAAATATAAATTGAGGACATAAGGTATAAGGGGTTGGAAGTAATAACCTTGGGGCCATGTTTGGATAAGGAGAGAATACAGAAGGGCTAGTAGATAATGAGTCAGCGTGGAGGTCAAGTGTCACAGAAGAAGCTGTTGTTTCTTTCTGCTTGTATTAGGGGAGAATGATATTGGGCAGGTGGGGATGGGGTTCTTCTCTTTTCTTTAGCTTGCCAGTAAGTAATACTGCTAGTAAAATTATCTGAATTTCAATTTAAAATCCATATATCCCAGAATATTAACTTCTGCTCATTCATTGCTTTCCTACTATTGTGTGTGTGTGTGTAAATTCATTATAGACAATTGAAAAAAAGTCCACATACAAAAAAGTTAAAAACTCCTTCCATCACACCAAACACACTTTTATGCCTTAAATGGGGTATGGAGCTGTGAATTTCCCTGAGATATGAGCTGAATATGTATCTCAGAATTGTTCTTAATGCTAAATAATTTTCATAACATTGTTTATCAAAATTTAATTTTCATTTATTTAATTTACATTTCATTTAATGCCTATACAGTATGGTGCTATCATTTCTCAAAATGGTGTCCTATGTTGAACTTTCATCCTATTCAGTTTCACCCTCAGCTCAAGAACTGGGCTATGAGGCTGGAGTCTCTGATACCACCTCCTTTCCATTTCTCAAGTCATTTTCTAGATCTGGTGATATCTGTTGACAGGGAACGACACTGTAAAACTGTAGATGCTGACAAACTGCTTTCTCAAATGTGGGGTTTGCTCCCGCCTTTCGTCATCCTATAAGGGAGATCTTATATCATGGAAACCCTACTGACATTTGATGTTATTATAATTTCATAAGCATGAATGTCATTTGTGTTCTAAAATACATTTATGTCTGTCTAAAGTCTATTCATAAAATAGATACTGAAGAGACCAGACTTTGTTACTATTGATCACTAATAAATAAATGCACATGGAGACCAGAGGACAACTCATTAGGGATCAGATCTTGGCATGGAACTGACTGGTGGCAAGTGCCCTTCTCCTCTGAGTGAGTCGGTCACTTTATTGTGAATTCTTATTGCCTTTCTTCCACGTGGTACTTTCAGACATTTCTAATCACCTTCTCCTTATTCTTATCATGCTTTCATTTTATTTCTCAGTTATATTTCTACAAGACAATCATGGACCACTCCATCTTTTGCATATGCTAACCACAGTCCATTCCAGAGTGGCTTTCACCTGGACTCCCTTTATCCCTATGTAAGTCATCCTGCTCCTCATATCCCCGATAGCTTTCCTTTGGCTGTTATTAGTTTCCTTCTGTTAATGGTAACACATAACTTCAGAGTCTTAAACAAACATGGCCTATTATTATCTTATGATTGTAGAGGTCAGAATTCTAAATCTGGTCAGCTGAACTTCACTCTCTATAGGCTCAAAGGCAAAGTAATTTCTGAGTTCTCAGTTAGGTGACTTCTCTTTTGGTGCTATTTCGGTTGAGTTTTCATTCCACTGGTGAATAATTCTCTTTTTGACGAGTGTATCTCTTGGTTTCATCTCTTTAACTGAGGAATGGGTACATAAATAAGGTCCATTCATGGGGTTTCTGTGAAAATTAAGTTAATTCACACATAGAGTCCTTGTACTTAATGAAAGCTATTCATTTCTTCACATTTAATTAATAGATTGGCTGCACTGAGAATTGCAGCCTAAGGGGAAGGGCGGTAAGATGGATCAACCTGTAATGATGTTTGCTTACTGCCAAGCCTAATGACTTGAGTTTCAACTAACTTTTGCAGATTGTCTTCTGACCTCAACACATGGGCCATGGTGTGGGTGCCACACACACACACACACACACACACACACACACACACACACACACACTCTATCATACATTCAATAAATAAATGTGAAATAATTATTTAAATAATTATGACTAAACACTATCATCTGAGAATTGTTTGTGAAACCAAAGTTGAGACACTTTTCTTTAAATTTGTTGTTCTGACACTTCCAAATAAATGTCTTACTACAAGGATAGTGGAGAAGCTTTATCAGGGATGCACTTGTGAGACCATGGAAGGGGATGCTTGAAGATCTGGGGCTGGTCTGAAACTGTGGTATAGAAGAGTGGCAAGGGAAGTCTTGGAAG
This sequence comes from Mastomys natalensis, assembly GCA_021653895.1. Classification (NCBI taxonomy): domain Eukaryota; kingdom Metazoa; phylum Chordata; class Mammalia; order Rodentia; family Muridae; genus Mastomys; species Mastomys natalensis. The sequence continues at coordinate 116,769 of JAJTUV010002138.1, read as the reverse complement.
AAGTCCACAAATTGACCTGCTTTTCTTTTTTACTTATTCTTCTTACAAGTCTCTACATGTGTCTAGAGTTGTATGAAGCAGGTTCTGAGACCGGGAATGTAGTATTCTGGAAGAGCAGCTCTTAACCACAAGTGCAGTGCTCATAACCACTGAGTCATGTTTCTAGTCCCTAAAGGAAGAAGCAGAATCTAGCATTGCCTGTGTAGTTCTGAGACAGGGTCTAATGATAGTCTACCCAGGTGGACCTGTAACAAGATAAGGCTATGCTTGAGCCTGTAGTTCTGGTCCTCTGTCTTCCAACTCTAGAGTGTGAGAGATTGCATTGCAGATTGCAATGCACGTCTGTGTAATTCTACATCCCATATTATAATGCTCTAGGGATTGAAGTCAAGGCCTCTAGATTTTAGACCAATATTCTACCAACTATCTCTTGGACCATAGACCTATAGTTTTAACAAAGTTCTGCTTAGGTTACTGGAAAGACAAGTCTATTATCATCAAGGTGGGAAGCAAGGCAGCATGCAGATAGGCAGGCATTGGAGGAGCTGAGAGTTCTAGGTATTGATCTGACTGCAGCCTAGAGAAACCTGACTTTTCTGCACTGGGCAGAGCTTCAAAGCCCAATTTCACAATGACACACCTCCTCCAACAAGACCACATCTATAAACAATGCCATTCCCTATGGGCCAACCATATTCAAACCACCACAGGCACCTACATGTGGTAAGCAGTGACTTCAACTCTCTAGCAATCTTATCTAGAAAACCTCTTGAAGTCACTCCCAGAAGTTTGTCTTTCAGTGATCCTAGATTCTTCCAAGTTAACAATCAACACTAGCCATCACATAAACTATTCTTTAGAGGCTTTTAGGCCATTTAAATATTTCTTCAGCTCCATGATTCAAATAATCAGAGATCCACCCAGCTGTTGTCTGTGTCCACCAAGAAGTCTCCTTGCTCCTTTAATTGACTTTCAACTCTCCAGTAACATCCTTCATCTTCAGTTTATTCACTTCTGGTGCTCATCAGTACGGATTGGCAATTATTATTTAACTCTATTAACTTTGTTTCAAAGTTCTCAATCCTCTTGGCATCATTCAAACAGCAGAAGACTGAGACTCGCCACAGTGTTCAGTTCAAGCAGGATGCTTACCATGTGGTCACTGCTCAACTCTTTTGCCATGACAGCTCGCTCTTCAACAGATGGAATTCAACTAAGTATTAACATGAAAATTATTTTACCTACTAAGCATGTGCCTGTCCTCATGCTAATCACTTGTTATTAGAATATAATTACGTGTGTTTCTAAGGGCTCTCTCAAGATAAGAACCACTAAAATGGCTTGTAGCAATGGTTTTCAGGGATGTATCTGCAAAACATAAAATAGATGGGGCCACAAATAGTAAAGAGTATCTTCAAATCATAATGCACATCCTGCATTCTGTGGTGGAAAGAGGAGGGACTTGGCAGCAATAATAGAAATCTCTCTCTCTCTCTCTCTCTCTCTCTCTCTCTCTCTCTCTCTCTCTCTTCTTTGTGTGTGTGTGTGTATTTTTACTTGTGTATGGGTGACAGCAGAAGCCAGAAGAAAATGTTGATTCACTGGAGGTTGAGTTACAATTGTTCATGAGGCACCAGTGAGTGCTAGATGTTAAACTCCAGTTCTCTGTAAGAGCAGCAAATTCTCTTAACCACGGAGCCTTTCCTAATACTGAGGAAGACCCTTAAACAGCCATTTAACTCAGAGGGGATATGAACGAGGCTGATGAGAATCCCCAACTATAGTTATCAATGGAGTCTCATATCTTGCAATAGGTGAACTGCATTAGGACCCTGACTATGCTCAATCATTAGTTGGTAGCAGCCTTTGGGAAATATGTCAAACTTGTGAATTTGAGGCCATTACTCATACTTCCAAGGCAGGTGATCTAGTAGCATATTTTAATGGAAGCTACACAAAGAGTTTTTAAGCTTTAGGTTGTTGTTTGGTTGGTGTTTTTTTGTTGTTGTTGTGTTTTAATTTTTGTTTTGTTTTTTGTTTTTGCATTTATTTTTTCAATTATTTCTTTCTGTTCTCTGTTTCCTTTTAGATAACCTCCCTGTATTTTTTTATTTGTGCATTTCTTTTACATTACAAAATTGTTAATGTTCAAAAAACCTCTCAATTCCCTTTTACTAAATTTGATCCATGATGACCTGGATATTTGAGTATGTATTGGCCAACCTGTAAACTAACTAGAATTGATTTATAATTCTATTTTCTGGAAAGGAGGATCCTCACCTTAGAGCATCCCTGTCCACATATTGCCAAGTGCGCAAGTTGTTAAATGTTCAAGAAACTGCCTAGCATTTTGTGGTTGTTGTTATGAGCAGAGTTTCTACATGTAATAATGGCAAAGACTATCAGTCCTTCAGTTCAGCCATGCGTTTTTAGCTCAGTGGCTCAATTAATTCATATGTATCTCTTTGCTCCAATTTTAAGCCTATTCTTAAATGTGAATGGAAATTAGAAATGAGCCCCTCACATCTTTCTCTGAAGTTTCCTCCCCACCATTTCTTGTTCATTTCCCCATACTCTAGGAACTTCTAGTCCCTGGAGGGTGGACCACGCTCCTCATCTTCCCTATTGATTCTTCCTCCAATGTTGTGTTGCCAGCTATTTATCTACATGTGATTAAGAGATCCATGGTGATTTGTGTAAAAGTGGTCCGCCATGATGGTATGGAAGACTTCATCTTGACTAAGACAGCCCCACATGCTCATTACGACTCTGTATTCACTTTCCTGAGGGTTCAAGTCCTGATTTCTCTAGCTTTGTTATTCTGATGTTCTTTCAAGCAAGTAGGATAGTTTTTGTCACTCTTCTATTTTCATGATTACACATTCTGTAAAGTAAATGTATTATGTGAACCACTGTGGACTAGGCAGGAATCTAATCCTTCCCTCTATGTAAGTAGAAGTACATCTGTTGTTCTTTGTTTGTTTCTTATTTTATCCATGTAATAATTTCAAATCTAAATTCTTAGATAAGCCAGATCCATGTCAGAATTACTCTCAGATTCTTTTTCTCGGAAATTTTATGTTGAACTTTGCAGAGCCATAGGCTTCCACTCTCAAACTCTCAAACATGAAATGCGCAGTATATAGATGTACTATTATACTGAAATGCATGGTGCACACAGGTAGTTTAACCTATATACATTCTCAGAGGCTTACGTAGCTATCAAATGGTTTAACATGGCAGGTCCTATAGAAAAGTTTGTTTGTAGAGCAAATTTTATCCAGTGGGAATGAATGTGCACACACACACACACACACACACTCAAAATAAATCATTAATCTCAAAATAAAGACCAAACATGTAAAGTCATTAATTTAAGAATTCTTCTATCAGTTCCTGTCAGTGAGGACATCATGAGTTGAACAGATAGACATGTAACTAAATACTCCAAATAAAATTAGAGAAAACAAAGCAAAAAGTATCCAATACCTTGGCAAAGCTGAAACCACTTTATGCTTATTCTGTGTGTTGAATGACATATATATGTGTGTGCATGTGTGTTTATGTATGTGTGTACATGTGTGTGTGTGCTTATACATGGAGAGATCAATATTGGATGTTTTCCTCTATTTTGTTTCCTCTCTCCACCATATTTCTTGAGATAGGATCTTGCATGAACAGGAAGTACATGGATTCAACTGTCTTGTCTGGCCAATGAGTTCTAGATCCTCTTCTTCAGACCCCCTTCCCATCAGTTCTGGGGTTACTAAAGACCTTGGTCTTTCTGTACTTTTTTTTTTTAACACAGGTGCTAGAAATCTGAACTAAAAGGACCAGGTTCATACTCATGCAACAAGCAGTTAATGAACTCAGACATCTCCCCAAACTTGATCAATTCTAAATTAAATGTTAAAAAAGCAACTGTAAAGAAAATGGTGCAATATATTTTCCTCTGCTTCATTTCTTTGCATTGCTTTCTCCTGGGCATTTTGCTATGTAGAAGGGTAATGTGTTTATACATTTTGAAACTAAGCAGTCATAAAACTGTATAGGCACAGCTTGGAACCAACATCCACAAATTAGAAAATTCCCCCCCCACTTGACTATATTATAAACACTGTATGAGTAAAGAAAAGAAAGCAAAAGCCCAGGAAGGTAGTTTATTTTTTGTTGTATTTCCCCAATCATCCCCTATATAACTACCCGTCTATTTGATAATTACACACTATAAAATATGATGCAAAGTACCATGAATGTGATTTTCATCAAACAATAGAAAAATCTTAAAAACTGCCTTCAGAGGTGTCAGCTGGAATTCAATACACTTTATGTATTTTTAAGGGATAAATACAAAGTATATGCTATTCTTCATACCCCAAAGCAAAGACTAATTGTAAGAGGCATGGGAAAACCAATTTTTGTTTCCTTGAAAGTGTTTTTCTTGCAATGCATACGAAACTTCAGAAGTCATTAGTGGTCAGAATAAAGTTCTCTCTGTCTCCAAAGATCTGCGCTGTTGTTCTGTACACTGTGAGCATGCATCCTACTTGTTGACCCTTGAAATTCTACGAAATATGTGGAGCACTGGTCATTTGGACACAGAGTCTAGTGGCTCTGTTGGACAGAAGACTAATATCTTCCTGGAAAATAATTTGACTTGGAAATATAACATAAACAAAGCCCAAGGTACTGCATGGTGAAAATATAACTCTTGGAAAAAGCTGAGATGTCTTGTTTCTTGAATCAGCAGTAACTTCTTCTAGGTTGCAGCCTCCCACTGCAAGTGCTGAGCTGGCATCAAATGCAAGAGCACTAAATGTTGTTTTTGTTTTAAAGAGAAAGGAAATCTCACCAAAATAAAAACCAGGAAAAAATGGGGAAAAATGAGTCCAACAACATGTACTTGTTTATTCCTTGTATGACAGGCTATGTTGGATAGGGTCAAGGGGCCAATATCCAATTAGTGCACTTACTTCAAGTAAAAAGTGATCTGAATATTGTATCTTGCTAATTTTTGTCATCTAGCCAACTTATCAACAGATAAAATTGTGGGAAGAGAGAAGAATGATTGATTGCTGGTAAAATAATAGTCAATAGAAAGATTGATTCTAATATAGTAGTGTACTGAAGATTTAAGTGCGTTTTTAAATTAGAGTATGCTTAATGTTTGGCACATTGCAGTTCTTTAATAAATATCTGTTGAATGAATGGATTAACTTTACTCCCTGCAGAAAATGCCAAAATGGTCCCCCAGGAAGTGCAAGTGCTGCTGAATGAATTTCTGACCTCCAGATTTATCTCCTAAGGAATGCTTTTCACAAGAACTGGATGCTCTATAGAAGTCTGGCATGTAGGTAGATTGATAACCACCTTTGATGCACAGCAGGGCACTCATAAATAGTTAAGCATATGCAAATTACTTGAGAGAAGTTGGTCTTCATTTGTGGGTTTAGGTCAGACTAATGATTTTCTTTTTCCAACAGAACCAAATGGATGTGTCAAAGAGGTAAAATTCTTAATAAGAGTGGACATAAATAGTTTCTAACCTGCTGCTAAGGTTACAAATGTCACTGGTAGTTGTCATTACAGTAGAGCAGAGGGTCCTTCATCATTTTAAACACATTTCCATATCCACAGGTAGTCAGCGAACTGACCATTACCACATGTACCAAAAGGACAAACAGATGGTGTTCAGATCATTCATTTCTCTGTGTGCCTTATAGGATTCAAGCAGTTTAGAAGTCACTTGAAGTCATGTGTTTTATATCAACTTGTGTAGAGACATTTACATATATTGACCCGTTGCCCTCCCAGTTCAGGAATTGTTTCTACCATCACATCCTTTCCAAATCCTGGAACTATGGGGATGCAGCTCAAGTGTCTTCCTTACCCCCAGAGTGACTGAAGAAATGTTTTGTTAGGATTCAGAGTGAATATTTTCTATTGTCTGGTCTCCCAGCAGCCCCCAGGCACAGTAAAGTGCACAGTCCGGGTTTAAGGCCAATGGCTTGTCCTTCTGTTTGAGTTAGCCACTGAGTTGGAAGTGAAGTCGGTGGTCACATTGATAAAACACAGTCAAATTAGCCTGACACAGCTGATTTAGAACCTAGTGTAGATCTCCCAGCATACCTTAAAACATTCTAAACAGAAAAGAAGATGGAAAGGATGATGATGTGGGTGGTAAGGCTACATTTTCGGTCTCTTTTGTTGTTCCCTGGTCATTATAGAAAGGAAAAATCAGTGGGTGTCACTATCCATTGCCCCTTCCCATCTATTACAGTGATCTCTCTGCAGCTCGTGGCCCCTGTCAAGCCAACAGATGCAACCTGCCATTTGGAATCCTTCCAGATGTTGCTGCAATTCTTAGGTTTGATAGTTGTGCACGATGGATGTGGTGAAGGAAGATATCATAATTTTAGGACCGACATGATGTTTTTATCTACAAGTCTCTGCCACTCAACCATTGAGCACACGGCACAGTCATGCTGCTTAGAGTGCCCTGAATTGACATATTAAATAGAGTGACATTAAACCACAGGTTTCCCAGCCCAAATAGAATGTCTCATCTCTTTTCCTCCTAACCACAATTCTGATTCAGCCTATGTCCTGCCCTGTTCATCCCTTTAATTTAGGTTTTCTGGTTAGATTGCTTGACTAAGAATTAAATAGATTTTGCACCTGTGAGTTCAATTCCCTCTAGGTAAATTCAATTTGGGGTTTTGAGCCACACCAAAGCCCACTCTACTTGTGAGTTCAACTAGGTTCTGTCTGGAAAACAGCTTGCTTCATGTTTAGATTATAGGATGCTTGATTTCCCCAAATGACACATCCACGGACTGTAAGCCTCTCAGAGCTATGCATTTTAGACTGGGTTTCATTTTAGCTATGTTTCCCGAATGAATAACAACGTTTAGGCAATACACATCTATATGGAGGTTTACTGGTGTCAATAAGTACTTCAGTCATTTTGGGACATTGGAACTCAAACAGTGCATGAGAAGCTTTCACGAAATCCATAGCTATAAGGAAACCAAGGAATGACAAAAAAATTTCTTGAACAATTTTTGTTGTCACAGAATTTTGTTTCACCTTTCCAGAGCTTCTTGTAATAATTAGTAAGTTTTGATGCTTTTCCCACTTTGTACGAAAGTCTAATATTGTAACATTTGAAGGGATTACTCTAAAGCTTGGTTGAAACATCAATGCATTTGTGTTCTAAGCCTTCTGGGCTTGCATTCGGCACACTTAACTTGCTAGTTCTTTTCAGACTTTCAGATTTGTCTTGGTGTTGACTGAAAGACTTTGTGTACACTACAATATAGACATTAGCTTTACCCACCCAGCCTTCCCGTCTTCCAGCCATGAGTTCACCTTCTACCTAAAGCTATCCTTTAACTCTTCATTCTCCTGCCTCCATCTCTGGACTCTGGAATTACAGGTGTACACCACCATTCCCAATTCTTACATAAATTTGGGTGAATAAAAGCTCTGCAGTCTCGCCTCTGAGAACAGATAATTAATTAGATCACACAGAATACATTTTTTATATCCATTGTTTTTTAAGTTTTATATAATGGATCACAAGCAACTTTGAACCAACAGTAGACAGGGTGGAAATCTCTCTTGTCATCAGCTAACATATTTTCTATCTCATTTTTCCTAAAAAGATTTAGTAGAAGAAAGAGAAGCAGAACACCAGGGGTCTTGACATTGAAGCTGCATAATTATCATTCTTGTCATGGTGAAGATCTGTGCCTTTAAATCAGATGCAACTACAAATTCTGATTTGAATTCTGTGTCAAAGCTGGAACTTCCCATGCTTGTTCACTAGACTGGGTAGTGTACTTTTAACAGCAGATCGCATCAGGGTTGTCTAATCATTCGTACTGTGACACGCTGTTGTCATCTGCAATGTATTCAGACCACATTCATAGCTATTCTGGGATGCATGTAGCCTGGATGCACAGGTTGGACAAGCTTGCTAGTGCATCTTTTTGTGAGTTATCTGGAAGAAAAAAAAGAGTCCTGCTTTGGGGATCACAAAGGGTACCCGTCCACAGGCTTGCCTGGATTCCTCATTCTCCGATTTCCCAACAGTCATTTGAGCTCTCCAAGTGTCAATCATTCTATCAACTGTTAAAAATGAATCCCAAACTCAGAGGTGTATGGCGGTGCCATTCAGTGTACCTATTTCTGCATTTATTATTGTGCCATTTGGGGTTGCAGTTGTAATTCCTTTACTCTTGGTTCTGTCCTTCTGACTGTTCTTTCCATCTTTTACCATCCTTTTAACTTTTTGTTTTCTGCCAAGAAATACTAAAGTAACCAAAATATAACCCTTAGACAGAAACTAAGTTTCCCCTAAAGGTATAAATGGTCTTTTTCTCTGTTCAAAGATTCCTGAAATACTGCCCATGCACTGAACTTTGAAAGTGCAAGGTTTGCCTAGGACATAGTCAGTGAGCCTTGATTTCTTCTGCACAATATAATAATCATCACAATGCCAAACACCGTGTTATAAACTGACAGATACCACTGAAATTTAAATTTTTTATAAAAATATATATTTTTGAGAATGCTAAATTATAAACATAAATGTTATTTTAAATGATGAATTTCCTAAACTACTTAATTTACTAAAGTACTTAGATAATGTGATTTTCAAAATATCAAGTAAATAATACTCTTAATTTAAATACAGTACTTAACTCGCCATTATATGAACTTGTAAAATCTATTAACTGACAAAGTGAAAGAAGAATTAGTTACATCACTAAAAATTTTCAATAATTTTCTGCTGTAAAAATTGCTATTGGAAAATATTTTGATAATATAAAAAGGTGATAGATTTTCTTAAAGAACTGTATTAGTAGTCAGAAAAATACATCAATATGATACAATAGGAAAACTTTCGATTGTAGAATGAAAAAAAATAGTGATAAAAGGTAAAAAAAGGTTTACAAATTTATAAAATTATCAAAGAAAATCATACACTTGTGAGCATGACATGATTATTTTGCACAAATTGATTCATAAAAATTTCTTAAGTAAAATATTAGATACATAAACCAGCTGGGTAAACACTTTTTCTCAGACTCATTTGAAAGAATGCATTTGCAAGAATTCTCAGAAATTTTGATAGTAAAGACACACACTCTAATATTAGAATAGTTTGTTTGTGGAAGAAAAGACAAACTGGCTGGGCTACAGAAAAGGTAAAGATACAGTGATTTTGATTTTCTGAGTTAGTTGAGAAAGGATTTGTTGCTAAATAAATGTTACTGCCTTAGTTAGTTATGCACTTGAGAACAGGAGATCTCCACCATAGCATATATATTACAAGCAGGCTAAATATTTATATAAGCAAATCAGCAAAACCCCTACAAGAAAATAAAGTTATTTATTTTACTTTATCAAGGGTCCTGAGTCTGAATCTAGGCATCATAAAAGAAAGACAAAGCAAAACAAAACAAAATGAACCAACATTTTGTTTCAAAAAGTTCAAAACACTTCTGTAAGGAACAGTACACTCTAGCATCAATTTCAACATGACTTTTATTTGTGGGAAAATACTCCAGCTCTAAAACACTGCCCATTACACTCCACTGCCTATATAACCATAGTACAATGAAAATTAAAACATCCCAATAAAAGTAAAAAAATAAGGAAATAATTCAGAGACCATGAATCACATAAATCGTGCTTGGTTTTACTAATATATAAACCCTAATTCAGGTAACAGCAATATTTTTTTTTAATCAGGATATAAATAGAAAGGAGTTTGTCAATCAGTATGTACATTTATTAAGAATTATAAACTTTTTCTGACACAGGCTCAAGTGAGTTTTTAAGGCTACTAATGAAGGCAATGTTGACAGTCCTGAAAAATGAGAAGCAATCTTCGTGACCATCAATAGAGACTAGTTTAGCAGCCACTGAGATGGTTCTGTGGCTCAAGGTAGTTTCTGTGAAACTTGATGACTTAACTTTAATCTCTGTGGTGCACATGAGAGGAAGAGAATTGGCGCCAGCCAACTATCCAAGATGTCCTTTGACCTCTACATATGTGCTACGGTGGTTACTGCATAGTTCTAAACAAACAAATGTAATTAATCAATTTTAATATTGTGTGTGTGTGTCTGTGTGCCTGTGTGTGTATGTGTGTCTATGTGTGTGTGTGTGTTTATGGGTTTATGCATGAGTACAATCCTTTCTTGGGCCAGAAGAGACAATCAGACCCCTGAAAGCTATACATACAGGCGGTTGTGAGCTTTCAGGCTTGGGTACTGGGGACTTTCTTCCTCTGCTAAGTGTACTTTTAGTGGCTTAACTATCTCTCAAGCTCTAAAATGTTTAAAAAGAGAGACCAGAGACAGAATTCCTAGCTAGATAGATGTGGTAATAGAAGAAAATGTCATAAAGTCATGACAAAGAATATCATCTTTACGTTTTAGTATATATAGATAACTATTAGATAAACTATCACTCCTGAAGTTCTAGGAAGCCAGAAGTATATAGTTCATTATACCTGACTTCTTAATACATCAAATTTTGAAAGATAAAGCTAATGTTTAAGTCACTGAATTTTGGGGTGTTTCTTAGCTATTAAAAATATACCCAAATTAGCCACTAAAACATGACAAAATTTATGTTCTGTTATGGACATATAAACAGATGTGAAGCCTAGCCCAACTCTACTGTGGAAAGAAATAAAGTTCGGATATAGCAAATGCAATGAAGACTTGGGAGCTTAAAACACGAGGCAAAGGATGTCCTGTTCTGAAGAGCAGAGAGATACTTGTAAGGAAGCAAAATAAAAATAGCACATTTTACAGAGAGAAGGAATTATAGTCTTCTCTCTGTCTCAAATACAGACCCTTTGTTCCTGGAGACAGAAGGATAGCAGGGTCTCAGTGGAAGGGTGAGTTTGAGCAGGGTCACTGGAAACTCTTGAATAGTGTCTCTGAAGAGTCTAAAAGCATTCAAAATCAAGCATTGGGAGAGGATGACCTTGCAGAGTCCTTCCACGTCTGTGATTCTCCACAAAGACAGACTTCCATTCCCTAAGTCAGTTCAGGAATAACCTGGGCAGTGAATGCAGCACCTGCTAATTTACTGAGGAGGCTGTAGTTTCTCAATCTGGGACACTGCATTTCTGCAGAGGGAGGAGAGAACTGGCGCTGAAGCGGTCACCGTGGCGTCTCGCATTTGAATCCTCTGTGTGGAAACCTGGAGGGCAAGAGTAACTGAGTGCACAAGTGTGAATTAAATAGCTGTGTGCTAATGGTAGAGGAAACATAGAGTCCAAGAGGACGGTGTACTCCTGGCTGTTTGGGAAACGATCTCATCACACACACACAGCCTTCTGCTCAGAACAAGACTGCAGATCACCATTTGGTTTCCCTGCACCTCTCACCTCCCTTCTCTCTCACACCCCTGCCATCTCACAGCAGAGAAACCACTGCTTCCTCTCTTGTAGAATTCAGGTAACCCATGTGTGAAGCTCTGTTACTCCCCCCACAAAAAGTTTTGGGTGTAGATAGAATCTCTTCACAAGTCCCTTCACATGAATCTATATATTTCCCTGTTAAGTGTTTCTAAGTCCTACAAGCCCTTAAGCCTGTAAATACTCTCTAACTAATCTAAACATTCATGCATCTTCAGTTCTTCAGCAAATTTTCTCCTCTGAATTTATATATATATATATATATATATATATATATATATATATATATATATATATATGTTTCAAACTAACCATTTTCCAAAACACTACACATATGTTATCAGTACTTGGAAATCTACACCTAAATTTAAGATCTTTTTTCTTTCAAAACAGAATAAATGTAACATTTGGACATTTGGGGTTTGAGACAGATCACTATCAGAGAGCATTGTCTTCTGTCCTTCTTTGAAGGACAGTGGTTAGCTAGGTACTTGAGACAGAAATTTGAATTTTTAAGCACTCTGACTGGATATCATACCAACTTTAAAAGTCTATTATTTTTTTACTTAATGTCTGACAAAAACTTCCTATTGAAAAATATCAGTATGACCACTGTAAAGAAATGGAAAAAGCTGAAGGGGAGAGCGATAGGAAGACCAGCAGACTCAACTCACCCAGACTCCAGGGAGCTCCCAGAGACTGAGCCACCAACCAGGAGCGTACATGGGCCAGTCCAAGGTCCCTGGCACATGTAGAGCAGAAGACTGCCAGGTCTGGTCTCAGGGGGAGAAGATGTGCTCAATCCTTGAGAGACTTGAGGCCCCAGGGAAAGGGAGAGACCTGATGTGGGGTGGAACACCCTCTCAGAGGCAAGGGAGAGGAGGAATTGGATGGAGAACTGTGGGAGGGGGCATGGAAGAGGGAAATGAGTGCAACTAACTGAATAAAATTACTTAAAAAAAAAAAAGAAATAAAAAAGAAAGAGAAATGACACTACAAGCCCACTTCTATCCCAAGTCAAGTTCCTTCTCACTCACTCACCAGATCAGTGTGCTATCACAATCAGGGAAGAGAGGCATTTGCATCCTACTTTGCTGGAGAAAACCCCAGCAGAAGCAACATTTCAGCCACCTCTTTAGCAGTTTTCTATATAGAACTCATTGGTGTTAATACGTGACTGATTTAAGAGAAGCCATCAAGGTGAATTTGAAAAATCTAATGAAATCCCCATAGTTATCAGAGTTTTCCATTTATTCTTATGAGGATAGATGTTCTACAAAATTGTTTGATGCACTCTTTTGTTTGTATCGTCTTTATATAAATTAGTAACGTGGCTTGTCATAGGCTGCATGCTATAACAACACATGAGTTTGTTGATCGAGTTAAATATTAAATAATAAAGGGCTAGTTATTTAATTATTTACCTAACATGGGTCATGTGTGAAGATTCTGAACAGGGCCATTGAGTAAAACTAGAGAGAGCTTAATATGTGTTAAGAATAACTTACTAGAAAATGGATTTTAACGTGGAATTAACATGGTCCAGGAAAACTTATAATCATAAATAATTAAAACTTTTTTGTCTAAATAGGAGAAAATTTAGAAGCACCACAGTGCAAAAGGCTCAAACATACATGCTACATATATTATTCTTTCAAATTAATAGTTAGATAAACCTCAAAAGAACCCAACATTATTTTTAAATAGCTATCTACCAGGTACTTCATCATATAAGACATGAAAGCAGACCATGACTGAAAAGTGTTTATTGAAATATATATTCAAATTTTGATAATAGTTATCATAAGAAGGAATCTTCAAAATTTATTTTAATTGTACTGGTCATTATTTGGGTATTGTATAACTAATAGAAGATTCTAATACTTACTCTTATTTTCTGTTAATGTGTTATATTATACACTTGTAGGGGATTTGTTCACTTTCACAACATGGTATTGATAATAAGTTTTCCTATATACACATGCAAAACAACAGAGCATCAAAGCTCAAATTGTTTGTGATTCGGTGAGTTAGACTCTGGGAGCACACACTATCTTCAGTTCAGATGGCCTGTGAACAAAATGTGGGGTGAGTATAAAAATGTACAGGCCTTTGAACTTGCACATGACCGCTGAAGGGAAAGATGGGATAGCAGGGCTGCAATGTAGCATTTATGAGTCAGTGTGTTCATGCCCCGTTCATCATCCCTGATTTGTAGTTTCTTTCCTTCTTTGTATAGATAAGGGTCTATGCAAACACCCAGCACTAACCTGTCTACAATGGTATCCCAGCAAATACACAGACTCTTCAACATGGACAAGAATTCACCAGAGACTGAAGAGTGCAGATAAAGGCTCGAAGCTGTGGACTGCACAAGCAGGGCTGATCTAGAGCTTGCTGCACTGAGGATAATTCCTGTTGGCGGCAAGCCAGCACTCCCAAAGACTTTGGCTTGCAATCTAATCAGTGACTTCTCATGAACTTGGTCTTTAGTGGAGGGTAGAATTCCACACACAGTCTTGCATGTGTGTGGCAGTTTCATCGCTCAACACCAGGTAAATCAGGCTGCTGGCTTCCTGTCCTGTGCTTCGTTTAGGGTTTTGACACCCTTGTGTCACTTGACATTCTCCATGACCAATAAGCTACTCACTACTGTCTTACCCTGGTGTTTTATAGTCAGTATGGGCAAGGCTACTGTATTGCATGCTAAGTGGCATTAACCATTGGCAATGGAATTAAAAAGAAGAAAACGGAGACAAAGCTATCTCCCCATTTGAAACTTGTTCCACTATAAAAGAGAGAGAGGGAAAACAACCAACTTTAATTGTGACCCCAAAAACAATTTAGAAGAGAAGTATAATTTAGCAGTGGGAAGCCAGGGGATGTGAGGCAGAGTTGCTTTATGAATCAGACAGTCCCATATGGAACCGATTTTAGGGATCTAGAAGAAAGGCAAATAACCATGTTGGAGGCAGAGGGGTACCTACTCAGTGACGCTATGCAAAGAATCCCAAGAATGGTGTTCTCACAGAAACAAAGCAAGCAAGATATATGTAAAACTTCAAGGACTATGTTCAGATAGAGAAACAATTGAACTGTTGACTTTCTCATAGGGTTTATATTGTCTAGTGCACCAATGAGCACCATGAGGTGTCCAAACACAGAGGAAATAAGTCTATGATTAATATGATTCTTGTTATGACTTTAAGGATGTGATGGAGAAAAATTTTGAAAGAGGAAATGGAAATCTTGATAAATTGTTTCCTCCCTTCTTTCCTCACTCCGTCCCTCCCTCTTCCTTCCTTCCATTCTCCCTTTCTCCCTCCCTCTTCCTCCTTCCTTCCTTCCTTCCTTCCTTCCTTCCTTCCTTCCTTCCTTCTTCTTCTTTCTTTCTTTCTTTCTTTCCTTTCTTTCTTTCCCTCTCTCCCTTTCTTCTTTCTTTTTCTTCTATTTCTTCTCTATTTCTTTCTATCACCACCACCATCATCGTCGTCGTCACTTGTTGTGCTGGATATTAAACCTATGTTCCTGTGAACATTAATGGCATGCACACTTTACCAGTGAGCTACACACCCAGCTCTAAGTTACTTCATCTCTAAAAGACTCCTTACCAACAAAGATACAGTTGCCTTTAATATCCATGAAATATATGAGCTTCACTCCCTCTGTTCATCTCTTTGTAGCCCAGGTCATCCTCTCACTTATGGTCTCTCAGAGTGCTAAGATTATAAGCCTGTTTGTGCCATCAGACTTGATTCTTGTTTATCATTTTATTAATTTCTTATCCGCCATACTACTAAGCATCAAATGTCCTCAAAGGAAATCATTCTTTTAATCCATTGATTCTTTTGACTCTCTGGAGTTAACAACTAATTGAGGTTGAGCTGTTGAAAGGTGTTTAATCAAGCTATAGCTCCTAGAAAGAATATCTTTTTAAGAATGAGCATCTTCAGCTTTCAGAATGACTTAAGTTATCAGAAATGCCTCCTTTGTCAGGAAGCCTTTTGACTTCCCCTTCTAGCTATTTCTAGTATTCACTGCCTCTGATCTCTTTCATTCTGTGTTTCCATTCATGAAACATGGCCAGTCTGACTTTCATAAGCGGGTACTGAGTTTCCTCATGTCACTTTGTCTGCTTAAAGCCTTTTGTATTTCTCCATTTCATAGAGAAGGAAATTAAAATGGCCCCCTTCCGCTCCCTTGCCTTTTCTAACATGTGTCCCAGCCTGCATGATCTCTTACCACAGTCTTCTGAAAACCATTCCACTAATTTTTTTTTTTGGCACCATAGATTGCTACTAGAGTCTACTTTCTATGCTATTGTGGTATTGGTACCATTTTCTATCCTGTTAAATGAGACTGGGTGGAGTACAAGCCCCCTATGGGCTCTTAAGATCAAACTGAGGGCCATACTAGTGGATTAAGTACTTTACCAAACCATCCATCTCCTGATCATAGGGGTCCATCTTTAATACATGCTAATATAGTCTCTGGTTCACAGCTCCATTTTATAGCAATTGTTTCCCCAGCTGTGTGGTCACCACGTCCTCTGTTCCATAATTAGGCTTACTGAGTTCCTGTTTACTATTCACTTCAGGTCAAATGTAAATTGGTGTTGGAAAACTGTGAACTCTCAGGCTAGTTTAGAACCAATGGCCATTAGCTCTCATAACCTTGTGTGGATAGGATTACTGTCCTAGCCTCTTTGTCTCTAATTCCAAACCTCTTTAAGAATGAAAATGCTCTCTCTCATGCAGATTCGTCTGGCATCTGACACTGTATGTTGTTCATAGTGAGGTTTCATCACACATTTGTGAAATGATATGACTTAAGTAGATTTGGGTTTATTGTTTCTTTTCTTTTTTTTAATTCCCACAAAGATTTTTATTGATGACATAGAACATTTTTAATTGAGGGAAATACCTGTTATCCATTGAATTCCTACAACTTTTCCATTTTCCTACTCTCTTAGATATACAAGTGAAACTTCACTTCTGGTCCCTGGCCTCTCAGCAAGCTAAGGGAAAACTTAGTATGACATTATTTGCTACACCTCAAATCCTACTCTTTCCATTTACATTATTGTCTTTAAGACAGGAAATACAATGTATACATTGGTGTTGTGGGTTAGATATGACTGTACTTGATCCTTGCTTCCCAGGATAGATAATCCCACATCCTTAGGATTCAGCTTTCACATAACACTCGAGAGAACTAAAGTCAACTGAGGTCCAATGTCCTTCCAGTTTTAATATTTCCTAAAAGCATTTGTTAAACACAGGTTGTTTTTCTTTAGGTGGTATCTTATATCTGTGCTTGAAGTTAACTCTCCCCTGCTGAACGCCAGGATTCTATTCTATGTTGTGATTATTGAAAAGAAGTATTGTTGTTGTTATTGCCTAAGAGCCATATCTTCCTTTTATGCTCAGCACAATTAGAAGTCAGATTCCCCGACCCCCTTTTTTTCCTTATTACCTCAGTGAGGACTTCTATCCAGTTCTCATCTGAGCTTGTGCCTTTCAGGGCACATATTTTCAGAGAACTCCCTTATGTATAGGCTATAGCCTTAGGTGTGAGTTAGACATACTGCAGCCTCCTACTGGAGCTGTTAGCTTTCATTCATTAGTCCTTCCCAGAGCGTGATGAAGTTATACTGAATAGGTGTCTTGACATGATAATTTGAGTAACAAAGGCAAATCTTAGAAAAATACTCCATATTTTATATTTACAAAATTGCCTTTTGGAATCGCTCATGTTGTAAAAGGTAACCCTAAAGATAAAATTTTATCATATGTGGCATATACTAAAGTGACATGGAAAATGTTAACCTTGGGTCGTACAGCTAATTATTGGTGCTATCCACCAATAACGACACTGAAGTAGTGTCAAAGTTTCCCAAGGGTGTGACAGTGGAAGGGAAGCAAAACAATCTATTATGGAAAAACTAATGGGCCGCTTTCAGCTGCTGGTAGTATGATAGGTGACACATACTCATGAAATGCCCTCCTCCCATGTTTAACCACACACTTTTACCCAGGGGATAGAGAATATGTATAGTCTCTGTTAAATAGATTCAGCTGCTGTGGGATACTTGCCTTTCTTTTCTGCTTTTTCTATTACTGTTTTTATTTTTATTAAAAATATGTTATAGCATCCAAGCATAGAAACACTTCAATTATGTCTTTTTTTTTTTTTTTATGAATAGCTCATGTTAGGAATTCAGTTAAATGGCTCTCCTGTGATCTCGATCATGCTATGATCCATAGGTCATTACAGATTTGCCTTGAGGGTGTTAAGTTAATGACCCCAATGGTTACCTGGTAAGAAAGACATGTCCTTGCAGCACAAGATGATTGTACATTATAATGTAATGATGGTTGTAGCTTGCTCTCCCCCAAATAGAAGCTGTTTGATGATGATCTATCTTTGTTGTATGGATTGGAAATTATGTTGGTTTGGGGAAGTTTATGGTTCCACAGGTGTTCCCCATTAGCCCGACTTTCATGTTAAGAAAGTCATTTCTTCGTAGCCTTGATTATGCCAGGATCATAAAGAGTTAAGGGATCTGCAATCTCCTAGACCTTGAAAACACATTCACAACAAGTGTTATTTTCTAAATTTTTTGCAGATGTGAATGGGGGCATTGAGCTAGAAAATACATCACAATGAAAAGACAGCCATTTGTTACTCTACAGAGAATGAATGAGAAGAGCAAGTCTTCTGAAAACCCTTTCTGCTCCACTCTTCCTTCTTCATGGACTGGTTCTTACTTTTAATGGGTAATGGTTGATTCTACTTTAACATATCAGATGATGGAGGAGTATTCCCACTTTGTAAAAAGAAAATTTGCTTTTTAAAGATCTGTGCTTCTTTTGAAGAAAAGGGAGAATTCATCATTTGTACTTCCAATTTACTTCATCTTGACAACTCTAATTCCAGCCTTTCCCCGAAGGGGAGTAGCTGATTAGACTAATACAACACACAAAGCCCAGGAAAAGCTATTGCTGATTAATTTTTAACCTAGTCTTTGGTGGAGGACTTTGACAATTGACCCAAATGCATTGCAGCTCAAACATTTGTTCTAGAATATTTAAAATCAAGATTGATGGGTGAATTATTTGTAACACATTTGTTTGAAATTTTAATTTGTGGAACTTATTATAAGATGCTGAAAACATTTAGCTTTGCCCTATGAATTGCATGTTTTATTTTATTTTTTGTATTTTTGGGTTCATTTCCACTAAGTTTTTACTTAAGATGGACTTCCTTGGCTTAATTCCCCTTTCTGTCTCTGTGGATCACAGTGTTTCACAGAGTTGCAGAGGAGAGAAAACCTTACCACTAGATTTTCCACTTGAGCTAAGGATTAAGTCAAGTTCAAATTAAAAATTTCTTAATCAAAGTTGTCAGCTTACATATGGTCACTAGGTTTTAATGTAGTCAAATGGATCTGCATAAAAGATTGAAAAGAACATATTTACCCCTTCCTATCATATACTTTGGATCATGGTTAATATTCCTTTATTCTATAGTTAAAATAACAGGAATAATCACAATGAGAAATATTGATTGTGGCTGACATGTCAAGAGTTCTTGTTGCTCTTGCAGCAGATGAGAGTTCAGTCCCTAGTACCCATGGCCAAGTGGTCATAACCAAGGCTAAATCCAGCTCTAGAAGGTCCACCATCCTCTTCTGGCCCTCACAGGTTCTTGTGTACGCACAAGCAAACACACACACACACACACAACACAAACACATGGAGGAGGGATGGAGGGAGGGACGACGAAGGGAGGGATGGGGAGAGAGAGAAAGAGAGAGAGAGAGAGAGAGAGCATACACAGACACACAGAGACGTAAACACAGACACACAGAGACATAAACACAGACACACAGACAGACAGACAGACACACACACACACACACACACACACAAATACTTAGATACCTGCAGAGAGACACAAACAAATAGAAATGCAGACACACAAATAAATAATAACAACAAAATTTTAAAGAAATACCACTTGTTTCGTATTAAGTATACCGTCACCGTTCTGAGTATTTTAATTTGAGATGAGATTTGAGATGAGATAGATAATTAGATAACATAGAAATAATAGAGATAGGTCCTCTTCTTATGAGAGATGAAGTCCCATGACTCAAATCATATAGCCTTTAATTTTCTTACTATGGAAATTAATCTCATCTCATTTCCCTTCTCTGACAAGGCCTGGGTAGCCTCCCTTCTTTAAGGTTGCTCACTGACAGGCTGCTAATTTCCTTCATTTAAGAAGTTTCCACACTCCATGCTCTAGGAATCTGAGGTGAGCCCTCTGAACTGAGTGTATTCAGGGCAGAGAATCAACATGGACTGCACGTAAACTTTTAATGAGTGTGTTTAGCACAATGCTATTAGCCTTCTCAATACTAAATCATTTTCCAAGATTGTCCCTGAGTTGAACATAGTAAGAAAACACCTAACCCTGATCCTTCACAACTTTTTTTCTAAATCCGTGATATATTTACACCTTAGGTTATTGAACAGCCTTGGAAACCTGGTCTTCTCGAGAATCATGGTCTTTATTGGCATTCCCTCCTAGGATCCAGGCCAAAGTAGACAGGCTAAGCTAGCATCTTCATGACAATAAGTTTCACTACTTCTCAATTCTGAAACAGTTTTTGGTATCTTCTCTACAAACTCACATGTGATCGTTCTAACTACCTAATCTGACCACACCTCATACACAGGAGACTGAGTTGTTTTGAAGGAAAACAGAAAGCCCTAAGAACATTTGTTCTTAAGTCATTATCCAGAGTCTTGCGTTGCTCTAAGCCTGGAAGAGTTGTAATAATTATTTTAAGGTGAAGCACGTGCTAATAACTTAGGAAGAAAGAAGAGGTCTGGGCCTTTTTTTTAAAATTGATTTTACATCATTCATTGAAGTTTTTATTTTACACTATGTTATAAAAATGAATAACACTGGAACACATTGTGCATTTCTATGATATGTAACTAAGTAAACAAGTATGAAGTTCAAAATGTTTCACCCTTATGGTTTCTAACCTTATAGTTAGGTTAAAGTGATTCTAGATAGAAATTAGCTGTTTATAGAATTAGAGGTCCACAAGTATTAAAATTCAGCTATTCAAAGTTATATACATCTTTTACATTTTATTAAGATGGTTAATTATGCATACCTATTTTCAGTGTCATATTTGGCTTCAGCTGTCAATGTGACATAATGTGACTTGGGAAGAACAAATCTCAAGAATTGCCTTGATCAGATTAACCTTTGGTATGACTGTGACTCATTTTTTTAATTGCTAATTGATGTAACAGGGCTCAGTCTGTGTGGGCACTGCCATCCCTAGGGAGATGAATCTGGACTGTGACAAATTGCCAAGCAAGCCCGTAAGCAGTGTTCTCTCCTGGTTCTGCTTCGGTTCCTGCCTTCAGACAGTGGCCTTGAGCTCCTTCACTGGTTTGTCCCCCCACGATGGGCCATTTAACCTGTAAGTTGAAAGAAACATTTTCCTCTCCAAGTTACTTTTGCTCATGGTGTTTATCCCAGACACAGGAAGCAAATTACAATAGTAAATTTGTAAAACAACAAAAGGTAAGGTCCCCAAGGTGTCTTTTGAGACAAAGAACAATGCCAAATGGAATTTTCCATGTAATTGACTTTAAAATGTAAGGATGAGGACCCAGTGGTCAAGTGGTATAAAAGCATTTCCCCACAAGCACATCTCAGGGCTGTTAGCTGCTCTGGGGATAAAGAGACTGGGTCTGTTATTGAAAGACTTCTTAGAACTCTTAGGAGGAGCTCCTACAACACATTATGAATCTCCCAGATGTAGAGAGTATACAGACAGGCTTCTTTGACCAAGTATTCTGATTCCCAGAAGTACTTTATAGTATTACCTTGCAGTGAATATTCAGGAAAGGTATTATAGTTTTGGAATTATCTCTGAAGTTTTGTAGCAATCGCCCAGACTACCACCACTTAAACTGGTGTCCATTGCAAACTCCCCGTGTTTTTAATTTAGGTTTCATCAACAATAGAGTATTCTCTTTTCTAATTCACTTTTCAAACATATGTATTGAGTTCTTTCTATTCATCCAGTACTATACTAGATTGAAGGTGAGAGCAGTAATCCTATGCAATCTCTGTTCTAATAAGAGTTCAATACCTTGAGAGAGATATACACATAATTATTTACAGCTGGTATAAATTAGACAATGGACATGCTGTAGAGGTATCATGCTTAGTTTGGCATTAAAGGAACATCCCTGAGGTGATGTTTCTGATGGGAGACTAAGGAGTCTTTGTTTCTATATTTGGAAGAGGGAAGAAAGGAAGACAGACTTGCAACCTTAAGACAGATGGCTGACCGTCAGCATTTTAGAAGGACCACACGTGTGACTGTCTTAAGGTAGAGAAATAAGAAGGGAATAAATGTGGGGAGAGAACAAAAGAGGTCCCTGAAGGCTACAGCAAGGTTTTCAGGTAGTGAGCAAGAGGGCTTAAACATTATGCAAAGGTCTGCAAGAGACAATGTCACAAAGCTACTGTTCTTTTTGCAATACTCTGGGTGTTGTGTAAGTGACAGTTTATAGAAACCCAAAATAGTATTTCATTATATTTCAATATTAACCATGCCAGAACATGAATATTATTCCTTTATTAAATTACTTCAAATAACTTTCAACAATGATGGGTGCATAGAATCCTTTCATTTTTATTGAATAAAGAAATTAAGGTATATATCAAGTCAGGGTCATAAACCATCATTTTAGAAAAAAGATAATGGCTCATTGAACTTAATGTGGAAAGCTATAGACAGGGGCACGTTATGATTTATTGATTCTATGATCTGTCTCCACCTATGCTGAAATTTGGTGGCATGGCGGAACTTTGATCATGGGAAGAAATAAGACCTTTGAAAGCTGTCAAGTCACGAATGTTCCCCTATCATGAGTGGATAAATGCATCTATAATACAAGAAACCTCATTTGAGTAGGTAGTCTCTTTCATTTACCCAATAATGTTTGCTTTCCTTGTAGTTGGCAACCTCTCGTCCTCTGCCAAGTTGTCAGGCAGTAAGAAGGCTCTTACCTGGTATAGTTTCTTAGTAAAGAATTTTTCAGAACCATAGCCAATAAGCATTTTTATTTGTTTTTGAAACAGGATCTTGCTATGTGGCCCAAGCTGATCTAGAACTTGCTATGTAGATGGTGTCAGCTTTGAATTCAATATCTTTCTCCATCACCTTTCCCAGCAGCTTGGATTATAGGTATGAGCCTCAAAGTCCAGCCTGTAAACTTCAATTTTTAAATAATTTATTAAGTTTTTGGTCTCTGGTTATAGCATCAGAAAATGTGCTAAGATGCCCATGGAAGTGACAGGCTGGGAATGTGTTGGTCAACTCTACAGAGCCATTGAATGGAGGAAAACTACCGAGGTTAGAGTTGACACACTATTTTTCAGCTGATAATTGGTTTCATACTTTATTACTGTCTAGAATATTTGCACATTAGTGTGAGGCAGATTTTTTTCTGAGATATCAGACCTCATCTACAAATTAGCCACACACTCTGGAGGTCTGAGCATTTTCCCGCATCTCACACAAAAGGCCAACAATGCTTTACTTTGCCTGTAGATGAAGTAGCATTCAGTGGCATCAATTCTGGCTCGTGCAAGATGTGTAGGCATCCCATAATTCACCCTTCATATTATATTGTGGAAACTGTTGATAGTCAAAATTAAAATAACTAACAATAAAGCCTAAGTTTTGAATATTTCTCTTACTACTTAATTCCAGCTAGATTTGAAAAATGAGCAATAACTTCTGTTATTAATACAAATTTATATCACTTATGATGCATATAAAGAAAATAAGTATAAATTTAAGCCATGAGTCAATAAAAATGAGAAAGTATGTACTACGTACTGAACCAATCTCCTCCTTCATCCATCTGTTGAAGCTCAACCTCTGTGCTTATAAATGTGACCTTATTTGGAAGGAGAGTCTTTACAGTAGTAATCAATTTAAGAGGAGGTCAATAGGATTTGCTCTAATCTGGTATGGCTAGTGCCCATGTAAAGAGAGGAAATTAGAGGGCAGACTGTCATACAGGGAGAGTAATGTGCCAACAAACAGATGGCTATCCACAAACCAAAGAGATCGTTGTCAAACAAATCCTTCTCTCAGCCCTGAGAGGGAATGGCCCATGCTCGCACCTTGGCTTCAGACTTCAGAACAGAATCCTAATTTCTAGCAGTTTGCTGAGTGATGTTCAGGCAAACTGAGGCAGGGTGGCTAACAACAGCCACACCTGAAGTCCTCATAATGCTTACATATGCATCGATTTGGGTTGAGTCTGTCAAATTTTGCAACACATGCCAGTTGTGCCTGAGGGGAAGGAGTAGTTCTGTTTACAAAAAGACAGGAATTACAACTGACATTATCTTCTTCTGGGGAAGGTGGAATGCCAGGTCTGTGAGGATCCAGTCTTGAAGCAGACTTATTGTCACTTTGCACAGGGAAGCCACTCATTTGGCAAGGTCACCTGGTTGGTGAGGGTGCTACAGAAATTCTCAGCAATTGCTTCACCTGAACAGGTTTTCTTCGCTTGCTTTTCTTTAGAAAGAAATACACACTGTGCCGAGTCATCATCTTTGATATAATGTTTATTGTTTGACATTTCATACATGCTTATAATAAGTTTGGTCAATTCAATCCCATTCCTTTCCTTTAGATTCCAGCACCCCACTTTTCCCTCTCCTATGTTCTTATTTCTTTTGAAAACCCACCGAGCACATTAACACTGCCTGGGTAGAGGGGCTATCCACTGGAGCATGGGTACCTCATCTTAAAACGTGTTCATTAATGGCTGAAGTAATCACTGTCATTTACTGTCTGAAATTGTAAAAATAAACATTTAAACTTTCTCATAATATTTTCCTGTAAAATTATAAGATATAAAAATTATTTCTGTATGAAGACTCAAGTGTAACAGCTTTAATTTTGTTATGTCTGCCAAATTCTCAAGCTTGGCTAGTTATATTTGTATTTACTTCAATATTTGTCTTAATCAAAAATTCAACATTCCAATTATTTTTCTATTTTTTTCCTCAGGCAGTTTCCATCCTTATCTACTAGGCTAGCTCAGGACTCATTATGTAACCCATGCTAACCTCAAACTCACACTGATTCATCTGCCCCATGATCTCAACTGCCAGGATTATATGCATATGCCATCATGTGAGGTGATTAATTTTTAAAATGATTACTAACACAAATACTCAAGAACTTTAATCCCAAATTATACATTGTCTTATTTTTCAATGTATTAATATAACTGCCTCTTTTTCTTGTGTAGAGAAGCTAGAAGTCAGATAAATTTTGCAGTGGGTTTATAGAATGCTTAGAATTATTCTACATACAATAGAAAAGGTAAACATAATTGAAGATGTGATTCTTCAATAAATAAAAAAACTGGTGTGCAATAATTTTGAATCTGGGTTAAAATTCAAAGGACGTATATGTGTATGTAGGGAAGGCTTGCATGCTGTCATGATTGAATGCATGGGCCTCTGTGAATACTTTCTGAGTAGAGATAAGCAGGATGTCTGACCAGAACAAGATCTGGTGAGACCTGAGTTACATGTGTGTGCTGGAGACATCACTGCTGGTCCCAGAAGGCTGACATGAAGGTACACCTGAGCGTGGGTAATACCAGGACTTCCCATCCGAGCTTAGCCAGGACATTCTGCTCACTGCACTCCTTGCTTTTACTCTCTCTGAGATTTGCCTCCCATTTCACTCTGTCAGGCATTGCTATGAAATCTTTTGCTTGAGTTGCATTATTAAATATTTATTATGCATATAGGGGGTAAGAGATGCTTAAGTAAGTTAGGAAGTGGGTGAAAGTCCACTTTTAGGCAGAAGGGTTGCCTGTTGATACAGCAGGTCAAAGATAGTGGGGGAATGTTTTTTAATTGTGTAATGAAGTCTGATCACAGCACCCTGCAGCAGCAGTATTAGCAGAGTACCATGGAGTCAGAGAAGCTAAGAGGGAGCATCCTGATGCCATCTCCCTGCACTCTCTTCTCCTATTAACTTGACCACACTAACATACAAATGCACTTTTGCTTAAATTATCATGATCCCTTGAAACTTTGGATCAAGTCCCATCTGCTCAACAAATTGTCGAATGTTTCCAGCAAGCCAAATTGAACATCATTTTTTTTTTTTTTTTTTTTTTTTGCTGATTTCCTACCGGTTTTTTCAAACCTTAATGTTCCTGCTTGGCTTCTTCTTTTTGCATGCAAAAAAATGCATGCTTAAACATAACTTATAAATATTTATATCCTGAAATACCACTGTGCTCTTTCGACTACCTTTCAAAACATATCCTGAAAATCAGTTCTCATGTGAAGACTTTGCTGATGTTATCCCACTGTATGCTTTCCTGGACTTCCTCTGTTCTATGACAACTTAGGCAATGTTTATTCAAAGCATTGTAGTCATCTAATTTCAAGTTTTTGTTTGCATTCCTATTTCCTGGGTTAAATAGTGGAGTTCTTAACATTAATCAGCTTTAAATTCACTTTTGCCAAAATGGCAGACTATAAGAAATCAATAATTGATTGATTTATGATGTGTAGAATTACAGGAATGAGCAAGTAGGTTTAGGATATAGAGAACACCAGAGAAACTTACAGTTTGAGTCAAATGTGCCATGAACATCTGAAATCCAAATAGTCAGAAGGCTGAAGCAGGAGGACTATTACTTATTTTATATATTAAAGACTAGGTAATCCTAGGTTGCATAGTAAACACATGTCTTGAGAAATATAAACAATTGTATATTTTTGATGTTTCCTGAACTTACTGATAATAAAACATAATTGAATTGATAAATTGTTGCTAATACATAGAGAAATAAGGTACTATTAAATGGGTGTGGTTTACAGTAGATAGTAAATTTAGTGTTAAATTATTAAACTAAATATATCAGATGATTTTATGAGAGAATACGGTGGTACATTCAGAAGCACAGAAGTCTCTTCACCTATGGAACCACTCAGAGTAACCGGTAGAGTTTGAAGATGATAACTAAAACCACAGAGACCAAATATGAGCTCTCAATGAACAAACATAAAGGAAACATACACAACTGAAACATGGGAGAACATGGAAAATACTGGATTGAGACAGTGACAAGGAAAGGAGTTAATGTTGTAGGGAATACAAACGATTGCTGTAGACGAGAGCGTAAGCACAGGAAGTGGTCAAGGTGACTCAGTTAGCCAGTCTCCCAGAGATGCACAAAATGTCCTTGTGGTATCACTCTAACTTTAGAGAGATTTTAGTGGCTTGATTCATTCACAAGATAGCGATTTTGGGCAACAAAGGGGGCATGCACTCTCATGCTTTCAAAAGGAGGCTACAGTTTCTAAAAGCCAGCTTATGTCCTCTGAAATTCAAAAAGGGAAAACCTTGTACATGAGTATGTCTGCTGTAATCTTCTGTAGACTCTTCCCTACCCATCTCCAATTATTGTATTCTAAAGACCCAGGAAAGAATTCCTTTGATGATAAACTGGTCAACGTGTGTGTGTGTGTGTGTGTGTGTGTGTGTCCTTGCTGCCTGGTACATCTATTCCTAATAATAATCTCAGAAAGATTTAGGTGTGGAGTGTGATTCTGTGAGTATATGAGAGTAGCATTTCTCAAAGTATTTGGTGGCATGCTGTGCCCTAGCCTGTTAGCCAGAGATACAGGAAGGTAGAAAAGAGAGCAAATGTAATGACACCTAATGAAATTAAATGAAAACACTTTCATTTCTTGGTGCATTCAGAACTTCATCCAAACATTCTGGATATCAGATAGCAATATAGATTTATTGTTCCTTTCAAGCATTTTTGGCCAAGGTATTAACATGTTATATGGTGTATATTGACACATACAGACATAGGTGTATTTTGTTTGCTAATTTCTAACTCTTTCTCCTCAAACTCAGTGTTACAATACTTTTATATAATGGAGCACAAAAATCACCAAATCACAAGAGTGATTACATAAGTGAACAGGAAATCTTCGTAATTCATCCACCCACCTACCTACCTATCAACCCAGGTATCCATCCATCCATCCATCCATCCAACCAACCATCTATCTATTCATCCATCTATCCATTCTTTTCTTTCCTTCTAATTTATTTTATTGGATATTTTACTCTTTATAATACATAACTTAGAGATATAGAGAGGGTTCTGTGGCTAATGTTCTTTCTGCTTTTCTGCTGGAGGGCCCAGGACCCACATCGAGTGGCTCAGACATAGAAGGATACAAGACTAGATGCATACAGTAGAGCTGGGACAGTCACCTGTGTGCTATGAGCCAACGTAACCACAGTATCCAAGAAGTTCCATCACTAAGTGATCCTGCAATCCTCCCTCACGTTAATCTTTGTGTTTACTCCTTTCCTCAGAACAAGAAGTTAACAATGGCATTTTCCACCAGTTCTCAGCTGCTCCTCAAAGAGGAGTTTTTCACAAGTCACAGAATGACAGAGATGCAGATTTCATGAGTACAAATTAGTCTTAGTGATTGAGATATGAAAGAATCAACTTTAAGTGTTCCATTAGTATCTCTTAAGATACTACGTCCCACAATTGTGGAGATTCCATGAAGCTGCTTGTCTAATAAACAAAGTTCATCTATAAATGGTTTGGCCCAACCAAGGTGGCTCTAATCAAATTGGGGGCAGATGAGTTCTGTAGATGTAGCTTATTTCATTAATTTCCTACTGTTGAAAGTTCATGGTCAATGGCCAATTGATATTATCTGTGACAACACTAAATAAGAGAAGTGAAGGAAAGTAAGTTGGGTGATGTATTGCAGAGATAAATCACAGCCCGCCAGGTGGAGATGAAGCTCTCCAGCAGAGGCACTTAGCACACTTCATTTCATTCCCATTCGTCAGCCTTGTTGCTGGTGCCTAAGAAAGAATGCAAAGGTAAATGAACACCAAAATATGATTTACAGGCCTGGAAAATGGTCCTACCCAAATAAATCAAGTTTCCACTTCATTTCAGGCATTGGTTTATTCATAATAGGCCATTTACAATCATGGAATGCCATGGCAAACAAACCTAAACAAAACACACACCTGCAATGAGAGATAGGAGTGATACTGCGTGGGCAGACAGAAACAAAGAGGGTTAAACTACTAGAGCTATTGAAGAAATAGACAGCATGGTTTTTGTCTCCAGAGAAGAAAACACTGCTTGATTATCTAATGCCAAATAATTAGCACTGAAAGCAGATACACAGAAATAACATTCTACAGTCTCATCAGGTTCAACATTCTATATCATCTATCTCTATCTCTATCTCTATCTCTATCTCTATCTCTATCTCTATCTCTATCTCTATCTCTCTTATCTATATCATAGTAGATAGATAGATGGACAGATAGAGAGATAGATGATAGATAGATAGAAGATAGATAGATAGATAGACAGACAGACAGACAGACAGACAGACAGACAGATAAGATAGATAGATAGACAGAGCACTAATTTAAAAAAGAGGCAATGAATTTGAAAGAGAACAAAGCATAGGGAAGTTTTTGAGAGGGTTAGGAGGGATAAAGGAGATGAGGAAATGGTGTAATTACATTATAATCTCAAAAAATTACTTTAAAAAATCCCTAGCTTGAACTAAAGATGTAGTAGTCCGTTGATATTATGAGAAGATTTCAAAACATGTGGATTTATGATATTTATCCAGTCTTCTCTCTCTCTCTCCCTCTCTTTCTCTCTCTCTCCCTCTCTTTCTCTGTCTCTCTCTCTCTGTCTCTCTCTCTCTCTCTTCTTCTCTGTCTTCTTCTCTCTCTCTCTCTCTCTCTCTCTCTCTCTCTCTCTCTCGTGTGTGTGTGTGTGTGTGTGTGTGTGTGTGTAAAACTTTGTTATAATTCTTAGGAAGAATACCTTGGGAACCCCTTCTGAATCTACAATATTAAAGACTGAACCCAGGAAGAGAAAAAGAAAGCAGTAGATAATTATGACATAAGTGAATTTTATATGTATATCTAGCTATCTTTGTATCTGTATCTGAATCAGTATCTGTACCTATATCTATGTATATATACCATTTTGTAGGAAACTTATATCCACGATTGAATTGCCTAGCTCCTCAGCGGGCAAGAGCATGGGAGTCACTGGAAAGCTGGACATCTTAGAGCAGGCTAGACAATCTTGTAAGACTCTGACCTAGAGACACTCCTACCTCCAAATGGTCTCATTGAATTTTCATTTGAGGATGAGTGCATAAAAACTTAACCTTGCTGTTTAGGGTAATTTTGATACAACGTAAACACAGATAATAAAGGATAAAGCAGAAGGCTTGCTATCATAATCATGTCTTTTTGGCTTGATAGATATGGTTTAATACAATAAATAAAATTCTATGTGGACTTATTTTATTTAAAAGAAGAAAAGTGTTCAACTGAACAACTGAATAGAAGCAAGATCTTAAAATTACAGACGGTTAGAGCTGGAGGGGCTTCTTTACAAACCCTTTAGAAGTCCAATTTTCAAGTTCCAAAGGAAAACAAGGGGACCTTGGGAGGTTAAAAAATTGAGTTAGCCAAGGTCACATCATGAATTAGTCACAGAGCCATGCCCCAGGCCCAGTTTTGCTAGTCTACCCAACTCAAGGACATGAGTTCTATGAACAGCTAAAACACATGTGTGCTAAAATCTTTATATCCTACTGGTTTCTTTTGACATGCAAGCAAAACTGGTGGATATTTCACTTTAGATACATTCCGCACATGGATGTGTACAGGCCTGTAGGAATTCTCATTGACTTTGTATACACCTTCGCTATGAATTGTCACATTTTTCCTTTTGGTTTCTTGCCCTTTTGTAAAAAAATGTAACAGTGTTTATTTATCTTTAGTATAACTCAAACAGTTAGTTCAAAAAGGGTTGGGTATGGCTTTCAGCATGGAGGCAGCCTCCTGATATTTTTGAAGCATTGTTGCACTTAAATATCTTTGTAAAAAGTTTTTCTTAGTATATATTAATTATACTTACCAGTGGATCACACCTTGACATTTTCATTACACGTATACATGTAATGAATACATTCTGATCATATTCAGCCTTGCTGTGTGACCTGTTTTGATCTCCCTTTTTCTAGCAATCCTTTCACATCTTCTTCTTTACTTTGTTATGTCTTTTTATCTTTCTTTCTTTCTTTTCTTTTCTTTTTTTTTTTTTAGCTTCTCTTCCTCTCCTTCCTAATTAAGACACACTACACTGGACTGACCATTTCCTGCTTAGTGCCAAGCCCGCGGAGCTTATGCAGGACTGTGTACTTTTAATTGCTTCAAAGCAGGTCCCCTGAGAAGCATTGACAGATCCTGGGAAGGATTTAGCACCCTTCCTGGGGCTGCTGTACCTCCCATCTCATGCATCCGAGGGTTTGGGCTGCTGATGCTGCTTATACTAGTGAACTTTAATATTTCATCCCCTCATTGCAAAGGTTTTACAAATCACCAAACTTATGCAATCGTGCTGCCTGAAGTTAAGATTATACATTGCTGAGGTTTAAATAGGTGTTTGCCTAAGAGCAGCATTCTCCACAGAAAACAAGTTTTCAGAAGGCAAGCAGAAACAGTTGGGTTTTCCTTCTATTACCATTGAAATTGCACTTCTTTTTGTTAATGATTGAATAAATCAGAATTTCAGTGGTGTATTCTCAGCACTTTCTTCTATTTATTCCATCTGTTATGGGAAGGTTCCAGCATCCTGAGAAATAACCCACTTTATAGTCAAAAAGTATAGTCTGCAAATTTAAGCTGTTTATTGTGGGATAAAAATAACCATAAAACAAACAGGCTCTCCTTGAATATTTGTGCCCTGGTTAGAGAGCTCTTCTAGGCCCTTGGAGGGGTTTGACTATAAAACACCCAGAAAAACAATTTCTCACAGTCTTACTCATACAAAGGAAGTTATTCCTCTCATTCTGATTACCCTATCTGTAGGTTTGCCTGGGGATTAAACAAATAAACCAGGTTACATGTAAAACCCTCCGCAGGGCAGAAACATCTCAACTGCTTTTTGTTGTTTTCTGATCCCAGCCCTTGAACCCCAGGTAAGGTTGTTGGGTCGGTTAGGTCCTAGGGTTGTTTAGCTGGAACAAACCACAAAGATAAAACCCTAAAGAATACCAAGGCTTCCTCTGGTGCTGCTGGGAGATCAGTACGTGCCTTCCCTACCTGTTACAAGTCATTTATTTTTACGACACCTTTAATGAAAGTGACCTGTAGAAAGGGTTTTTTAATCTGGACTGTGGTGAGCTAGGGGAATAAAGGGAATTTACACTTACAGTGGTACAGATAAGTAACAAGAAATAACAGTTTTCACAAAGGGAGATGAGCTACTGAAGCAAACTTCCCTAGTCAAAACAGTCGGATGCATGGATGCAAGGGAGATGCTAACACTGTGCTCTCCATCCAGCTATAATTCTACAACAACTGTGTAAATACTCGACTCTAAGTCACTTGCAAGCTTCACTTCTAGCTTTGCTGGTCCAGCTTCGAAAACTACTACTGCTGTAAATATCTGTACTTTGGAGGACATTTTAGGAACTTAATGTTCCCTTAACCCATATTAAATATTTTTTTTCCTGAATTTGCAATCATTAAGCAAGGTAATATCTTGACTAGCAGAGGCTGACATGCCAAATTTTTTTTCATTATATTTATTGGATACTGAGTCTTGAGGGGAAGCTGGAGGTTTTCCTCTCAAACAGGCTCGTAGATTATTTCCTTGTTTGGCAAGAGATTGGAATTTACCATCACTTGGGAAAATTCTGAAGTCAAGCTGTGAAATTGAACAAAATTTTCATCAGCAAAAAACGAGTTTGAGAAACATTGTGTTTCCCCTTTGGTAACAAGAGGATGCAAGGTGGATAGGAAGCAGGGTTGTTGTGGGGGCGGGGGCGGGGGGTGCAGCCTTCATTACTCTTTGCTGTGTAACTGTTCAGCAGTTGTGTCAAGAATGGAGAGAATCCCAGCTGCAATGCCCAGAGCAAAATCTTTATGAGAGCAAGTGATGGGACTTCAAGACGTGAACCAGGTGTCCACCTCTTGATCTTAACACATAACATTTGTACACACAACAGACTAAAGAGACAAGCTAAACAGGATAGAGCCCAGGAAATAGAAAGGCAAGAGTCAAAGATCTCATCAGGAGATCTGTGTGCTCTCACAGACACGCTGAATTCAAGATTCTTTTCTCACAAAGGAAATCTTACAGTTGACTTTTTCCTGAAGTCACCTAATACTGGCTGAATATATATTTTAATAGATAGTTACACCTTAAATTTTTTGATCTGGTTGATCATATCTAATCTGATCGGCACAAATCTGTAAGGTAGGTACCATTTCTTAAGAAGCATCTATAAACTAGAATTTTGCAACAATTTTTCACAGTCAAAATTAGATGTGTGTGTGTGTGTGAGTGTGTGTGTGTGCACAGAATTAGATATGTATGTATTATAAATATAGCAGGGCTTTGCATAAGCAAATGAAATTTCACAGCTCCGTCCTTCTGAATAAATAAGAAAGCGTTATCTAATTTACAATGTAGGCAACGTCATCCTGTAAGAATCGATTTTATGGACCTGAGCTAAGACATTGAAAGCTTTTTCTAGAAATCCCACTCTCAGGGTCAGCTCTGTCTTTCCCGGTTACATAAATACACAGTAACCTTTATGTCCCACTGCTCAAACATATTGTTCATGACAATCCCTTTACTCCTGTGTGCTGACACTGCTTTGTGTGAAAGAAAAATCAACAATATAACCATCATTAACATCGAAAAGTATTTAGTCAGGCCTCAGTCTGTGCACCTGTTGTTGTTTTGCAAAGTGGGCTTCCAGACGCGTTTTCTGTCCGTTGGGAACTTACAGACAAAGGCAAGCAAACTAAAGGACATACAGACAACTAAACAAGCAATGAGACTTGTACGCAGCACATATGCGCTAGCTCCTATTTGCATATGGAAATGTCGACTTTGTAGATTCAAGTTAATGATGTTTTGCTTTTGTCAATCCATTATGAGCTGTCAGCTATTAAAATCTGGCCCCAAGTGGTGTTTCAGCACCGTGACTTGCCTGAGCCTGCTGTTCTCTAGTGGAGGTTCTGACCTCCATGCTCCGGAGCCTCAGGGAACCCTTAGCTTGTATAGACCATGCATTCAGGGTCAGCAATGTTTCGAGAAACAGCTAAACATCCAATAATTCTTTCTTAAAATTTTCAAAGTTACTTTAAAAAAAAATACCCCAAATCATTCACTATCTTGCTATAATAGAGTGAGGCTTAAATCAACTTGACAAATTAAAAATGAAGTTAAAAAAATTCTCATTTGATATTCTGATACAAGAGAGTATAACATTCCTTTATTTTTCTAGGTTTCAGTAGTATGAAAAGAATTATGCCTATCCAGCAATCCTCAAGTTATATTTAAAATGTGATGTGCTTCATGGTATTATTGGATTCATATGCATGTGTATAAATAAGAAAACACTGGACAATCGTCACCTTGTACAGTAGTGTTTTTATTTTTAAGTATGGAAGACTACAGACTATATGCAATATGCATATGGCTTGATCTTTAAATTTTCCTTAAAATACCTTACTTTTCTCATCTTTACTTTCCTCAGAGTAACTCCCTGGAGAGATGGTCAGGAAAATTTTACTAGAGCCTTCCTCCTTTTTTGACCTCCAGTTTCATTCGTTCTCTGTGTCTCCCCTTCCTGTGGTCTCTGCTGTGCAGTATAGTCCTGTGTAGGTTCTGAACAGCCTTGCCAGTGAATCTGGCTCCACAGACAGTGCTGACATTGAATTTTTGGAGTATACATATACATGTAACTTTTGGACTCGCATGTCCATAATTTAGGAATGAGATGACATTCTTGTTCATGATGTCACACTTGGATACTGTAAGTAGGTCAGTGGAGGAAATCCCCATTGCCTTTCAAGTGAAACAATTCTGAGACATTCCTTACATCCCCTTAGAAGGTTGGCCCAATGACTTTTTTGTTTGTTTGTTTGATTTTTTTGTTTGTTTGTTTTTGTTTTTCGAGACAGGGTTTCTCTGTGTAGTCCTGGCTGTCCTGGAACTCACTCTGTAGAGGCTGGCCTCGAACTCAGAAATCCGCCTGCCTCTGCCTCCCAAGTGCTGGGATTAAAGGCGTATGCCACCACTGGCCAATGACTTATGATTGTAGTCAACTTTCCTTTCCTTCCAGGATTAACCCCATCTGCCTCTCACTGAACTCCTGGGTTCATGTCCCTGATAATTATAAGTACTATATTTGTAATTCATTCCCTACATTCTTTATTCAGAGTAGTTGGTGCTGAGACAAGGATATTTTATTTTTCTCATTGTATGTGTTCATCTTCTGCTATTATACCTGTTACAATATATACACAACCAACAATGATAGATTTTTATTATATTGCTTGATATAAGCTTAGGTTAAAGGAAGTTAAGGAAATTGGATTTTTTTCCTACCTTTAAGAGTGGATAATTGTGCTTGCTTGTTGCTAAGGCTGTGTTGCCTTGGAGGCTGGAGCACTGGACAGAGTTGAATGCATTATGGTCATTTCTAGGTTGTCAAGTGGCCTCCAGAAATAGTAACTTACAATTTCCTTGATGCTGAGATCAATGTAACTAGCATTGTTGTTTTCTAATTGGAAAAGCCATATTCCTATCGCTAAAATTTGTAATATAATTTCTATCCTCCAAGCCCCCCCTTTAGTACAAAGGGAGTGTTATAGTCAATTTCTTGATTTTTGGATATGGATAATTATTTTTAAGCGATGCTCATATTCCAAATTAAAATAAGCCCAACTTATTGGTCCATATCCAATTTGTCATCTGAGAGATAACAGCCTTTAAATATAGAATCATAATTAGGATTAATTAAAACAATTTAAGAATATCATGTAAGGGAAGCTAAATACTAAAATCAGTTGAAATTGGACCTTTTTTTCTCCTTCCTGATCAATGTCTGAGAGCCTGTGGGCACCGAAGCACTCTGATGCCAAGGATTAAAGCTGGCCTTCCTTCAAGAGCGAGAGATCCACTTAAAAATATGCAAATGTGTTTCACTTACCACTGACCTGGAGGTGAAAAGTTCTGTATCAAATTACTAACAGCCCTAGATACTCATCCTTCTTTTCCAATTCTAATTTCAATAAGCTGAGAAATGAGCTATGAAAGGATGCTCATTTGTATGATAGAGAAACACAGAGAGGCTCCCTGCAGCTCATTCCACAGAGCTGCAAACTCAGAGCACAAGGTAAACGAGGTGGCTGTGTTCTCAACAAGTAGCGTGGCCCCTTCCACACGACTTCCTTTATTCTTCCTTTTAGAATTTTCTTCAACACTCTAGAATGCCTATTGCTTCCTGCCAATCCATTAAACAGGCTCTGCAACAGGATTTCCTGA
This sequence comes from Mastomys natalensis, assembly GCA_021653895.1. Classification (NCBI taxonomy): domain Eukaryota; kingdom Metazoa; phylum Chordata; class Mammalia; order Rodentia; family Muridae; genus Mastomys; species Mastomys natalensis. Next base: position 80,781 of record JAJTUV010002138.1, on the reverse strand, counting down.
GACCTGGAGTTTTCTTTACAGGCTCACACAGAGCTGGAGACCAGTCCTGACTGTCCCAGTCACATGGTACCTTCACATCCTCAGATTGGCAGGAGTCCACCCACCATAGCCTATCAAAGAAATTCGAACGTCTTTTTCCAAACAAGTTGGCTACCTTGACAAGCTTGTCTTGTGTGCAGTACAGCTTCTAGAGGAAGTAAGGAAGAATTCCTTGGCTATCAGTCTAATGTCTTCCAAGATGCTGTAGCATCCCGGGAAACCTTATCTCCTTTTAATTTCCTGGTCTTCTAGAAACTCTGTGAGGCCAGAAAAACATCCGGTGTGTCTTTTGTATGCAAGCCAACTTTTCTTTACTAACTGGATGGGAATTGCTTACTAGGCTACTATTTTAGTGCTGCCTCATGTACTTTGGGTTTAAATTAAATGATATTATGCCTGCTATACCAGAAATACAGAGAACTAGAGCACAGTCTTCTTGGACTCAGGTGATATTGATAACTGTACAAATGTCCCCATAAATGATTCACAGCCTCGGCTATACCACAGTGGACTCAGTGACACCCCAACCTGCACTATCTGAGAGAGACATAGAACAATACGTTGTTATAACATTGCATGCTTGGAAAATTCCTTAAACTTTAACTTATGAATATGGTGCAGCAATCCTTCTCTCAGTCCTTGCATAGTTTGCAATTACAAGTTTGGCTCATGTCTGACTTTTTCACTTCAATATAGACCACTCATAGATTTGGAGAGAAGTCTGCATTTGCTTGTCACAATGGTGTCATTTGTTGCTATGTAGCAGCTTTCAAAAATATGTGTTAAATCCTTGGCACATTATAGATGCTAAATAAATGCCAGTGACTTCTCATTTATCTCTACTATGTATTGAATTGAAAGCTGTCTAGGTAGGTATCATTAAAATATTTGCTACTATTTGTATGCTACATACATACAAAATATGTATGTGTGTGTGTATTTCTCTGTCTATGTGTGTATCGTTTCTACTGTTTATGTGTGTATGTGTGTGTTTCATGTCCATACAAATATATATTTAGAGTTTAAAGAAGACAAGAACACAAGTCATATTGCTTAACAATAGTTGCTTGCTTCTCAGAGCGTGCCTTTGTAAGTGATCGAATAATTTTAAAGCTATAGTATGAACAGCATGACTGAGTGTCAGCTTTATCCTAACCAGGACACCTGTTTCCATTACCTACCTCCTATGCTGACAAAGGGACAAACATTTCACCATTGTCAAAGACCCTGCAAACCATGGCCCCACTGAACCCTGAGAGCTCCCTGGCTACTTGAAGAATTGATCTTATGAGTAATTTTTTAAAGGCTTATCTTTTCCTCATTTTTTAAAAAAGCAAACAAAACCCAAGATGAACAGAGGAAGCAAAAATAATCAAAGTCCAATAGAAAAATTGTCATTAATACATAAATGTGGGATTTTTAGGTTTTGGCCTCTGTTTCTCCCTCAATAGTGGTTACATTTTATTACATTTCTATGTAAACTCTAAGATAATAAAGTATCTTGACTAGAATATTTATTCACACAAAACCATTTGCATTCATGTCTCATATCTTAGACATTTTTGAAGTACTGGCCTGGTTATCCAGGGAATGACTCTTGGAAATTTATCACCCGATTGAAGATACAACCCACACAGACTGGGAAATAAGTGTGATCTGGGCACATGATGTGAAATTCCTGAAGTATCAATACAATTATTATGTTGAAAAATATGATTGACATAAGCAGAGGTATGCAGTGATAAGGAATCACAAAGAACCATAAGATATTTTAGAACAACCTTGAGCAGAGTAACCAGGAGGGAATGAGCTATGTTCTGAAGCAAATAAAGTAGAAGATGGAGAGAAACTCAAAAGACAGTTATAGAAGGTATATTTTCAGGATGATGAGTGGTTAACTCATAGTTTCTGTATCAACCTTTGGATAGCATGTTGGCAAATGGAGCTTTAGCATCTGAGAGCATCTCAGGGTTTTACTAGCAAATAGTAATTTCTCGGTTCTTAGTGCATAGCACCAATGAATTGTGAGATTTTAAGACACAAATACTTAGTTGTGGGTGTGGCTCCATTTTCCTTTCCTACCCTCCCTGCCATATGATTTGTGAGTGTAACTGCTGCTGGCCACATCTCAGTGCAATCCCAAAGTAAATTAAAACAGCAGTACACTATCTCCCATATGTGAAAAGGATGGGGTTAGGGTATAGCCAAGTAACTTATGAGGAATAGAAGTCATTTTTTTGCACTTGATTGAATTATTAGGGGAATAGAGCTTTCTCTTACATTGTTACTTATGCCAAGTAAGGACTGGTCATAAAACAAGAAGGATGTTGGCCAGTCAAGAGTCATAAAAAAGAGTGTATGTAACACTAAGAAACCTAGTCAAATGAGGTGGGGAAATCCAGGAGCTGTCACACCATTCAAGTTCAGGAGCAAGCTTTTTCTGACAGCACACCTACAGCAGTTAGGTGAATGGTACATACACTCCACCCTTCTTTCTATGGCTTAAAAAGATCATCACTTAGGCTGAGGATGTGGCTCAGTGGAAGAAAATGTGAAAGGCACTACACACAATCTCTACTACTGAAAAATAAGCAAATACATACATTAGAAAGATGCAAATAAATGAACTGAATGGAAATAAAGACCTTTAGCAAATCTAGTACCTGGATTCACCCCAACTGTTTAGCTGCCTAGCTTTGAAAGTTTCCCTGAGCATGGATTATATTTATATCAATTTGAAGTACAAATAGAAATACAAAAATTTTCCCATTCTTAACTACCATTGGCACATTTTTTTTAAAGCAATGATATTTTTAATGTTTTCTCTTTTTAATTCTCAATGTTATTTCCCCAAATAGCCATCCATTGATGACATATAGAGTTGTGTAGAGGCTTTGAAAATGAAGATCAGAGCCTGAAGTTAGGCTTCTACTTGTTGACCCTGTAATAAGCTATGTTTGTTGTCTTTTGTGGTCCTCTACTTTCTTACTAGTAACATATAATAGTACAAGCAACCTTACCAAGTAATTAATATAATGATACATATTGAATATTTAACAATCTGGTATTGAAGAGTTATAATTGTATTAAGAATACAATTTTAATGATCAGCAAAGGAGTACTAAGATACCTGGAAGTCAATATTAAGACAGAAGACTATATTATTCATTAAACAAGTAAAATAATAAAGCTGGAGAAAAAACATTCAGCATATCTTCAGAACTAAAGGAACTAGGTAAGTCCTTTAACCACTAAGGAGAAAAAAAAAATCACAATAACCAGTTTGGTTTATTTTCAATGAAATTACACAATGATGTTAAAAGATGAATATATCCTAGGAACATGCTTTTGACTATTAGAAATGAGGAGGAATGCAGGTCAGGGAATACTTGGGAAGATACTGGCTATGCAAAGTGGTTGGAAAGGTGCTTCAAGAGGTAGCCTGAGTGTTCTTGACCCAGAGCAACAATCATGGGATCACAACGACAAAGTACACATAGCTGGAGGTGGTAGAAAGCTGCTTTTTCCTCACATCTGCAGAGCAGCCAGTAACTTGAGAGGCAATTTTGAAATAAGTCCTAAGAATTAAACCAACTATGATGAATGACATTGAATTGGGCAAACAGCTAGGATTTAATGTTCACTGTATCAATTCTTGGAATCACCCTAGGCTAGAAATGCCTGGCTTTAAGAAAGACTTTGGCTTTCTTTAAAAAAAAAAATTAAATAAAAAATAGAACAGAAGGAGAAGCAGGCTTTGGAGAGATATGTAAGGAGAAAATGTGATTGAAATAAATATCTGTCAACAAAATTCAACACTAGCAATGTGTGAAGCTTTTAAGGATCACTGAAAGGGGTTATGCCACTACACTCTAACCAACCCTTTCTCCTTCTTGCTTTTTGGTTTAAATTAAATGGAAGCAACACAATGGGAAATCAATATTTTGTTGTTCCAAACAGTGCATTCACCTTGGGGGCATGGTATTCATGTAATTCTGTTGGGAGATTCTTTTGAAAGGGAGTTGAGAATGACCGGAAAAATGTTGAGACCGATCAAAAAGCCATCTCCCAGCACAGTGTTGTCTTTCCAAGTGAAAGTCAAAAAATTTAAAAAACAGGGACCCTTATTGAAGCTGACACTATATGGCTTTAATTTATGTCTGAAGCCTCAGAGAATTCCTGCCTTAAAGCTCTAAATGCATACAAGCCCTATAAAACTGAAACATTGTAGTAGAAAGGCATACTTTAGTCTGAAGGTCAAATTCCAGGTGTCACCCAAGGTCAATGACTTACTCCCCTCCCCCATCCTAGTATGTGTCACATTTCTAAAGTTCCCACAGGCATTCTTAGGAAACAAAGATATGCAGAAGATAGGTTAAGGTTTTTAGTTTCTAAAGCAGAGTTGAGCCCAGAAATATCATTTTCCAATAGCCTAAGGAATTCTTTTAAATCATCCCATCCCAAAACATCCTTCATTCATTTGTTTTTCTTTTTACTTATTCAACTAGTCACTGATTATTTCTTTGGCCTAAATATGCTTCTTGTTCTCATTAGAATACAGCTGAAATCTTGAACAGATACATCTTGCTTTGAACCCTGTTTTAACTTCAGATGTTCTCCCCAGCAATATAATATCTGCAAAAGATTATCATCTTAGTAGAAGCTTGTCAGTCATCATAACTGCTTCAGAATAGGTGTGTGAAGAAATGAAACCTTTCGTACTTAGCCCCCTCTCCACTAGTCATGGTGGCATGTGCTTTTTATCCCTAGTTATTAGAGGCTATCTAAGGGGGATTTCAAAAATCGAAAGCCGTCCTGAGCTATACTCAGTGCTAATCTCAAAAGAAAACTACACAAAATATGAATAAGCAAATAGAAAGAAAAAGAAATATCAATCAAGAATGATAGAGGGAAAGATCACCAAGCATTGTTTGCTCAAAATCAGTATAACTTAAGGTGACTCCTGGGATGGCTAAAGTCTCTTAGTTATAAGACTGAAATAAAGCACTAAGAAACCCAGTTCTGTGGTTAGTTCTTTCTTGAGAGGATCAGGGATGCTGGACAGAGATGCAACAGTAGGGAAAAAAAAGACCAATGGGAAATGCCAGGTGTAGCATTGCTCTCATAGACAGCTCTTGCCATAGCCTCAAGAAGAAAAAACTTGTGAAAAGAAGAAAACCGGCAAAGCATTTCCTGATGTCTCATTTAGACCCCATACCTTCTCTGAGTTTAGTGGCAATACTAAAAATTTAGTGGTAAAAACCTGGACCTCAGTACTACACACTTGATTGAACTGCCAGCTCTCTGTGTTACTTGAATTACAAGAATTCAATAGGTAATGATACTACAAGCAAAACTCAGTTTTATTAGTAAGTCTAGGCATCCCCATGTCTGCACTTGGCATACTAACTTGTTGGTGCCAATCTACATAAAAGTCAAGAGACTTCTTTTTTTTTTTTTCATGTGATCCTGATGCTGGCTTCAAGTTCCTGCTTCAGTTAATTTCATTGGTCTTCAATGTGACTTATATTTTTGAACTTTTGCTGGGGAGTGGTCCAAAGTCCTACCTTTTAACCTCAAAACATATACCAGAACACTATTGACAATGGAATGTAAAAGAAGACATAGATCTATTACAATGACTTTTTCATAAAGGTTTTCCTACACAGAATTATAATTTATGTTTCGAAATCCCTGCTTTGTCATTACTTTCTTATCAGAGTTCTCTCTTTTGGGCTGATAACAGGAAGAAGAGATAATAGCATTCAGGATGCAATGAAACCTGTATTCTCCCATAGGACTGAATATGGGATGGAAAGAATGATCAGATAAAAACCAGAGGTACAGAGAGGTGAAATAGCTTGGTTAAAATTATACAACTGACTAGTTACTGTTATTTGAATTATGATTTGGCTGGGACCAATATATTTATTCTTTTATGACTATTCTGTGACAGTTAATCTTAAATGTCAGTTTGACTAGATAGAGAAGTGTCAATCTCAGTAGAACACAACTTTAGATATGCTTAAAAGGATACTTGCAGATAGGACAATGTAAGAGGAAAAGACATACCCGAATGTGGGAACACCATCCCCTAAACTAGAGGGTACAATGGAGAGAAAGACTTTTTTTTTTTTTTTTTTTACATATAATGGTATTTTAATTAATTTTAAATTATTACTATTTTATTAGATTAGAACTGGTTTGTATGTATTGTTTAACAGGTCTTGTTAAACCTGTTTATTTGCCCTGAAAGCTCTTTGTGAAAAGACTCTCTAAGGCACTTTTTATTGGCAAGTGTGTCATCTCTGAATGATGACATCTTACTTCAGTCTTTTCTTTTTTTTTTTAGAAGAACATACTCCATATACAGGCTGCATGTTTTGGGATAGCCCCCACTCCAGAAGTTTGAGACCTACATGAAAACCAAGCTGCACATTTACAACATATGTGCAGGGAGGCCTAGGTTCAGCCCATGGAGGTAGATCTGCGTAGACTAGGTATGCTCCACAGTTGGTGATTCAGTCTCTGAGAGCTCCAAGGGTTCAGGTTCGTTTACTCTGTTGATCTTCCTGTGCAGTTCCTATCTCCTTAGGGCCCACAATCCTTCCACCTATTCTTCTATAAGAGTCCTCAAGCTCCATCCACTGTTTGGCTCTGGATGTCTGTATCTGTCTGATTCAGCTGCTGGTTAGAGCCTTTCAGAGGACAGCTTGCCCCTGTCTGTTCTCAGGCTGGAGGTTTAGATTCTGGGGGCTCTGGTTGAATCTTTTGATACTCATTCTAAAAAGGACAAAAGCACCCTCACTTTGGTCTTCCTCCTTCTTCTTGAGTTTCATGAGGTTTATGCGTTGCATCTTAGGTATTGTGTGTTTTGGGGCTAATATCCGCTTATCAGTGAGTGCATACCATGTGTGTTCTTTTGTGATTGGGTCATCTCACTCAGGATGATATTTTCTAGCTCCATCCATTTGTCTAAGAATTTCATGAGCTCATTATTTTTAATAGCTGAGTAGTACTCCATTGTGTAAATGTACCACATTTTCTGTATCCATTCTTCTGTTGAAGGACATCTGGGTTCTTTCCAGCTTCTGGCTATTATGAATAGGGCCGCTATAAACATAGTGGAGCATGTGGCCCTGTTGCATGTTGAAATATCTTCTGGGTATATACCCAGGAGGGGTATAGCTGGGTCCTCAGGTAACACCATGTTCAATTTTCTAAGGTATCGCCAGACTGCTTTCCATAGTGGTTGTACCAGCTTGCAATCCCACCAACAATGGAGGAGTGTTCCTCTTTCTCCACATCCTCGCCAACATCTGCTGTCACCTGTGTTATGGATCTTAGCCAATCTGACTGGTGTGAGGTGGAATCTCAGTGTTGTTTTCATTTGCATTTCCCTGATGACTAGGGATGCTGAGCACTTCTTTAGATGTTTCTCAATCATTCGAGTTTCCTCAGTTGAGAGTTCTTTGTTCAACTCTCTACCCCATTTTTTAATAGGGTTATTTGATTGTCTGGAATCTAGTTTCTTCAGTTCTTTGTATACCTTGGATATTAGCCCTCTATCAGATGTAAGGTTGGTGAAGATCTTTTCCCAGTCTGTTGGTTCCCGCTTTGTCCTGTTGACCGTATCCTTTGCTTTACAGAAGCTTTGCAGTTTTATGAGATCCCATTTGTCAATCCTCGATCTTAGAGCATACGCCATTGGTGTTCTGTTCAGGAACTTTTCCCCTGTGCCCATATGATCAAGGCTTTTCCCTATTTTCTCTTCTATTAGTTTCAGTGTAGCTGGTTTTATGTGGAGGTAGGCTTTATCCCAGGAATGCAGGGCTGGTTCAATATACGGAAATCCATCAACGTAATCCACTACATAAATAAACTCAAAGAAAAAAACCACATGATCATATCTCTTGACGCTGAGAAAGCATTTGACAAAATTCAACACCCCTTCATGATAAAAGTCTTGGAAAGATCAGGAATTCAAGGTCCATACCTAAACATAGTAAAAGCAATATACAGCAAGCCAATAGCCAACATCAAACTAAATGGAGAGAAACTTGAAGCAATCCCATTAAAATCAGGGACTAGACAAGGCTGCCCACTCTCTCCCCTACCTGTTCAATATAGTTCTGGAAGTCCTAGCCAGAGCAATTAGGCAACAGAAGGAGATCAAAGGGATACAAATTGGAAAGGAAGAAGTCAAAGTTTCACTATTTGCAGATGACATGTTAGTATACTTAAGTGACCCCAAAACTTCCACCAGAGAGCTCCTAAACTTGATAAACAACTTTAGCAAAGTGGCTGGGTATAAAATTAACTCAAACAAATCAGTAGCATTCCTCTACACAAAGGATAAACTGGCTGAGAAAGAAATTATGGAAACGACACCATTCACAATAGTCACAAATAGTATAAAATATCTTGGTGTGAATCTAACCAAACAAGTGAAAGACTTGTATGACAAGAACTTCAACACCCTGAAGAAAGAAATCGAAGGAGATCTCAGAAGATGGAAAGATCTCCCATGCTCATGGATTGGAAGGATTAATATAGTAAAAATGGCTATCTTGCCGAAAGCAATCTACAGATTTAATGCAATCCCTATCAAAATTCCCACTCAATTCTTTACAGAGATAGAAAGAGCAATCTTAAAATTCATTTGGAATAACAAAAAAACCAGGATAGCGAAAACTACACTCAACAATAAAAGAACTTCTGGGGAATCTCCATCCCCGATTTCAAGCTGTACTACAAAGCAATAGTGATAAAAACGGCATGGTATTGGAACAGAGACAGTCAGGAGGATCAATGGAATAGAATAGAAGACCCAGAAATGAACCCCCAAACCTATGGTCACTTGATCTTCGACAAAGAAGCTCAAACTATCCAGTGGAAAAAAGACAGCATTTTCAACAAATGGTGCTGGTCCAACTGGAGGTCAACTTGTAGAAGAATGCAAATTGATCCATACTTATCTCCTTGGAGAGAAAGACTTAAAGGGAAAGAATCTTAGTGCAGACAGACATTCTTTCTCATTCTTGCTCTCAGTATCTTCTTTCTCTTCTCTCTCCCTTTTTCCCCACTCCCTCTTCTCTCTCTCTCTGCTCTTTTGCCTCTATCCCATATTTCCTCTCTCTTCTCCCTCTTCCCCTCTCTCCTTTCTCTTTCCTTCCTAGGTGTTCTGATGTGAATTACTCAACTTTGTCTTGGTCTCTCCACCATAATGAACTGAAATCTTTAAAGCCTAATAAATATCTTTCCCTTAAGTTGTTTATCAGGCATGTAGTCATTGTGATGAAAAAATTTGATTAAACACAGATAGTCACTTGGTACCAGAGAAGTTGGATTATTGTGGTTACTATACACAAACAATTGTTAAATTCTCTTTCAGATTTACAAGAAGAATATGAGAAAAAAATCTGGAAAATGTTCATTTATGAAATTATGATTTGAATGTGAATTGTCTTCCATAAGTTCATGGATTTCAATACTTAATCCATAGCTGCCAATTCCTTTTGGGGAACTTGTGAAGACATGGGTCAGGGAACATGGCTGGCAGAAAAAGGAATGCCTGAGGATGAGAATTTGAAGATGATGTCTGCATCTTGCCTCATTTTTTACTTCTTTGTCTTGTAAGACATCAACAAGCTATGTCAATATCTCCATTACCTCTTATGGAGCCGCCCCTACACCCCACACCATGACTTCTCTGACATGATGAATTGTGCCCTCAAAATTGTGTGTCTAAATAAACCTCTCCTCTTTTATATTGTGTTTGTTATGTATTTTGTCACAGATACAAAAAAAGTAACTACCACAGAAAGTTAGTTCCAAAAGTTGGGCCATTTCTTTCATAAAGCTATGTGGTTTTGTGGCCTTGCAACTGGTAAGATGGAGGAAGTTGGAAGAATTTGGAGCTGTGGAGAGAGAAGGCCTTGAATTCTTTAAGTAAGTGAGGTTAAAGGGTTATTCTGATGGGATTTCAGAAGAGCAGAATGCCAGCAGAAATGTAAATAGTGAAAACTGTTTTCATGTGGTTTCAGAGAAGCTGGCTTTAGCCATGTAGTGTGCATTTTATAGTTATACAGAATGAAAGAGTTATGGGTTCATTGAGGCATGCATCAAAGGTCTGGGGAAAAGCTCCTGAGGCTTGGCAGTGTATAAAAGGGGCAGTTTCCATGAATGAAACTTCTTAGGGACTTGCTTTGTTTGCGAAGTTTTGAAGATTGTAGTGAAGACTCTGGGATATTGAGAAGCCAGGGACATGATGTAGTCACTGAAGAAAGCTGAGGTTTCAGGAAGAGTGAACCCAAGAGACAAGAACATGTGTAATGGACAGCAGGACCCCTGGAGCTCAGTTGGTGAATGCTGGTCACAGAACTCCAGGGTTTGATAGTTGCCTGGCCCTTTGCTAATGTGGGTCTGCCCAGGTAACTCTTTGACTATTTTTAGCTAAACAAAGTCTTTTGTAGCTGTAGTCTCAGTGGACTATGCTACTTTTCCTTCTGGCAGAAGACTTTGTCCTTTCGAGCAATGCTAGTTATGCAGGCATGCAGAATGCAAGAGTGATAGAGTCTTCAAGGCTTTAATTATTTTGACTTTAAAGAATATGTAGGAGGTCAAACAATGCATAGCAAGGGAAAAACAATGACCCTGTGAGCAAACTTTGACCAGACTGAGCAGCTGTGAGGTCAAGATGCAGTAGAAACCCCAGGAAACTGAAGATACCAGGAATGTAGAATATCTATCAAAGAAAATTGTAGGGATCCCGTGGGTAAAACCAACCCAAGAAATGGACTGTGTGACTATAGCAGACAATAAAATGGGGTGGCACTCCCTCAACCTGCTGGAGTTTATGGAATGACACCATGTACTATAAATACCAGCTGGAATTATAGACCTTAATGTTTAATCTGATGAGTTTTAGTCTTGCCTTTCTTTAATCCTTCCTTCTGATCTCACCATTCCTCCATTTGTTATGGGACTAGGTACCCTTTCTTATTGCATATTGGGAGTATGTATGTGTTTTTGGTATTTATGTTTTAAAGAAGGGACAACATCACACTTGACAATGATTGAAGCTACCAGTGATCCTGCTGATATATAGGAAGTTAATTCTAAAGTGTTTGCAAATAAGAGTTTGTTTTGAATCACAGAAAAGATGTTGAACATGGGACAACAATTATAACCAAGAATAATCTTAGAGAGGACTGAGTGCGTTTTATACAACTCTATGAGAGGGAAGAATATGATGTAATTACTTAAAGAAGTGTGTTCCTAGAGGTCAAATTGACAGGTGTTTGACTTGCAATGGTCCATCTTTTTTTTTGAAACAAGGTCTCATGTAACCTAGGCTGGCATTGAATTTTCTATGTATCTAGCCAAGGATTACACATGAGTACTGATCCTTCATTCTCCAACTCCAAAAATGCTGGTGTTATTGGCATTTTCTATTATGCCTTGTTTTATGTGGTTCTAGGAATCAAATTTAGAGTTTTTCCTGCAGGATGAACATTATGTAGCAGTGGACTCTCTCCCAGGAAATCACACTCATTCTTAACTGTTAATTTCATTGTCTAGATAACTATTCATATTAGTAAAGCATATTTCTGGGTGTCTCTATGAGGGCCCTTGTATAAAAGATTAACTACAGGCAGAAACTTTGTCTCAAAAATGACTGATACCATACCATGAACCAGAGACCAATAGAATAAAGAGGAGCAGGGCAGGTAGACCAGCACACCTTCTCCTTTATAATTGCTGAGATATGAACTACTGTGTTCCACTATTAACTCCTAACCATGATGGTCTGAAACCTTTGCAACTCTGAGCCAAAGTAAATCTTTCCTCCCTTAGTTTGTTTTGTCCAGATCACAGTTGATGTGAAAATAGTGATATTCCTCCATCACTTCTTAAAGACAATAATGCAGTTTGAGAGAACTGTGAAGTATGTAGAGTCATATAAAGAGTAAACCTGGGATCGCTCATATCCAAGAGTACATTTAGTCAGCGTTTTCAGCCACAGTGCTATACCATACTATTCCCATGAAATATATGGCATTAATTAGACTCCCCAAACCTACTTTAAATTAAGGTCAAAGATCTGAATCAACTAAACTTCAACCTACAACAACATTTTCTTTAAATTATTCTATAAATAAAAGTAAACACAAGAAAAGGCAACCCAACAACCAGGTTTCCAAATATAGGTAGATTTTGAAAGCCCACTTCTGTGTCTGAACATTTACCAGAAGGACAGCAGATGATTCTGTGTGCTGAGAGAAGCATGATAATAAAATAAATAATTGTAAAGTTTTCTGACAGTCAGTGAGATGTAGATACAGGTGAATGATAGTCTACCACACCATAGTGATTCAAAAGGCAAAGATCAATCTGTAGATATTTTACACTAATAAAATAATAAAATATTTTACAATATACGTAGTATTGATACCCTTGAAAATACATATTGACCACAACAAGAGTAGTATGGGGATCTGCTAAACTAAAAACATATACTGTAGTCGGGGTATTTTCTTGATACATTCTGTTTCCGTATGTGCTAAGAATTGGTTTTAAGTATGTAATTGAACATTCTTGATAGTCATTATTTTAGGTCAGGGCTGGAGGTCACTAGTACTAGAGAAAGAGAAGAGCCTAGTAAACAAGGGGGCACTGGGAGTGTATAAAATTAAATGCTAATTAACCACAGTGTGGGTTGCTTTATTATAGTACTTACAATATTTGATTTTAGATGTAAAATTGACTGGATTAAGGGATATCAAGATAATTGGTAAAACACTGATTGGGTCTTTTCCAGTAGGACATTGCTAGGAGAATTAACATTTTAATCAATAGATTCCATTTTCAAGGAAAGAGACCCTATTCTCAGTCAAAGTGGATGGCATCATCTAATGGTCTGGGGGACCACACAAACTACAAAGGCAGGGCAACTGTGAGTTACTTCACATTGTTTCTCCTTTTCCCACTCTCTCTCTTCCTCCTTCCTTTCATTTTTCAACAAGTTCATCTTCCTGTCTTTCCCTTCTAACCTTTCTCCTTTTTCCTCTTGCTCTTCATATCACTTTTCTCTCCTCCTCTCTTCCATAGCCAGGTGCCATCTCTCCTGGTTCTAGCAGCAGACCTCCGTGTTTCCTGGTACTCAGACTCTAAGCTGTACACCTTGGTCTCCCATGTACTCAGGCTTCCAGTCTCAAATTGACAGGTAGACATCAGTCTCTGGATGGATTCCTCACTGTACAGCTGGGCTTCCTGGGATTTTCCTACTTCTACACAGTAAGGGTCATATCCCCCAAGCCATCCTCTAATTTCTCTCTACATTTATCTTTTTAGTTTTATTTTTCTCATGAACACATACCTACATTCTCTTTAACTCCTTCGTGCATCAACAAAACACTCCAAATTCAAAAAGAAAAGAAAAGAAAAATAGGAAAATATAAAGTATGCTAGAAACACAAAACAGGCACATTAGGGAAATCTCTGTAAATAAAGTAATGTCTAAGTTAGCAGTTAAAGGATAGTGGCAATTATTCAGAGTGGTTGTAACAAAAGTATATTACAGATAAAGAGACTGTGTGTTCAAAAGTCTGTTATGAAATGATAATGGTATGTTCAGGGAATTCATCCCTCTCTGGATTTATTTGCAAACATCAATTAGGACCAGAAATTGGAGAGATAGTAGAAGAGACTACAGCAGCTTGTGCAAAGCTGGCTGGAGTCCACAGGAAACATCTATTGAGTGTCACTGCTGTGAGAAGTCCTGGAACACACACACACATGACCCTGCACTCACTACTAAGACGGGAGTCAAACACAAGTTCTTTTTGCGGGGTGTTTCAGGCATGCACAGCAGCTGTGAATAAGAGGGAAGATATGGGCTCTCTTCCAGCTGAAGTTACCATGAGACTATTTTCCCAATGTCAGATCATTGCTAGCAATATTTAAAGAATGCATCTTTCTGTAAATAAATACAATTCTACCAACTCATAGACAAAACAAGGTATATTTTTCTTTTTGTTATTCCTTTATTATATTCTTGCTTTATTTTCAAATGATAATCTAACTTCATGCTCAACCATGAACACTTTGATGAAATAATATATCTACATTGACAGCTGGCTCTGGTCAAGGATGTCTTTTTCTGACCTTGGAACAGATCCAAATTGTTTGGCCCATACTCTGGTGCCAACAGTACAATGTTCTAATTTAAGTTGTTCAGACTGATTTGCAGAAACTTCCATAGAGTAAAGATCACTGGCTAAGATCTTCAGGGACAGTTTCTAAAAGGTGTTATATGCAAATATTTCATAAAGTTATTGATTCAAAGATAATTGTAGTTGCTGTAGAAATATCATCAAGAGTTAAGAAATCACTTTTCCAGATTTGGTATAAAAAGCTGAAGTCATTTTCCAAGAAAACAACCACAGATTCACTGAACACTGATCCCTGGTGTAAAAAAGTATGTGTACTTAAAAAAAAAAAAAAGTGCCATCACGTTGTCGTCACACAGGAAGGTAGAGTTTGACTATTGGGGATCTGGGATTGGGGTCAAAAACAGGATTCCAGGTGAGGTAGACTTAAAGCAGGGATTTGTTTCCTTTCAAATTACCATTATTCAAGATGACTGGGAGTGGTCAGTGTTTGAGGATACCTAGGAATGTAGTGTAGAATTTAAATCATGCTATTTTAAAACACTAACGCATACACCAAAAGACGGGAATTACCCAAAGAATCTATCCTTGCCATTTCTGGATTGAAAATGTCTGAAAACTGAGTCAGCAAAGTATCTTCACATAGTTATTCTTTATTTCTTCCCTGAGACCATCTAATATATTGTCAGAAAACAAGTGTGTTGCATGGATATTGTTATCAAGAGATCAGATTCAGATCAGACTTAAGAGTTTTAACTCAAAGAAGACAATGACATTATAAAACAAAGGTATGTGTTACAGCCTCCAGTTGCCCTACCCTATTACATAAATTTCCTATGGTTATTATTCATTTTGATTACATTAATTTCTGATGAAAATATTAAGTGTCTTAGATCTGTTAATCATCCTGCATCTCCCTTGAGCTTTACAAACACAAATGTTTATCCACCTGTGGAGATGCCCACAAGGAGTACTGGCTCAAGTAAAGAATGCTGGTCACACTACAGGGGCTTCAACCCTCTGCCTTTGTTTAAAATCTAGGTAGTCTTGGCAAGTCACCCAACTCCCCAGAATCTCAATTCTTCATTTGTAAATGAAGAGTAAGAAGAAAGGGTTATTCATTGCTCCTCACTGTTCTTATGGAGTGGCAGTGTTGCTATTGCAAAGTACATTGAGTCCTGGGACCCATATTTGACTTATACCTTTCTTTTGGATATCTGTTAAATATCAGCAAACTCTGCTTACCTCATTCTTTTCTTCTCAACTTAGTAGTACTCCTGTGTTACTCATATCACTAAGTGATACTTTCACTTGTTGATTAAATGACACTTTTAACTTCTTGTTTCTTCCTTTCTCAGCCATGCCATTTAAATATGAATATTTCCCATCTCTCTATGAACAGGTGTTATCAAAACATAAATGGATGAAAATAGTCTCACACCAGGAGAGCTTCCCCCATCACCTGTTTCATTCCCTTCATTCCCATCAGTAGTAAGCAAGTCTGAACCACATTTGGCCAAGTGATTCATTGCAGAGAGACCCAGACTTTACATTATATAGTCAGCTTCTACTATAGAACCACTTCTACTGAACCAAAGATACAAAACTAGGTGACTGCCAGAATACCTCATTGAGTGGACAGAAACTTGCCAGTAACCCTTGAGAACTTAAGTGTCTTTGAAGAATAGAGTACTATTAGAGAATTAAACTTCAGTTACTAAAACTAGACTTGTATGTCCTTAGTTAATAACTGAACACTCCAAAACACAGGTAAGATGCTCAACAGTGATGGTAGGGACACTCACTGCATCTGTAGATAGCTGATACCTTCAAAACTGTGCAACATCCATGAACCTTGAAGGCATTAGGTGAAGTTTTGGTCTTCTTGCTTTGTGTTCTTAAGAACAGGTCAAGCTGGAACAACCACTCTGGAAATCAGTCTGGTGGTTCCTCAGAAAATTGGACATAGTACTACTTGAGGAACCAGCTATACCACTTCTGGGCATATACCCGAAGATGCTCCAACATATAACAAGAATACATGCTCTGCTATGTTCATAGCAGCCTTATTTATAATAGCCAGAAGCTGGAAAGAACCCAGATGTCCTTCAACAGAGGAATGGATACAGAAAATTTACACAATGGAGTACTATTCAGCTATTAAAAACAATGAATTCATGAAATTCTTAGGCAAGTGGATGGAACTAGAAAATAGCATCCTGAGTGAGGTAACCCAATAACAAAAGAACACACATGGTATGTATTCACTGATAAGTGGATATTAGTCCAAAAGTTCGAAATACCCAAGATACAACTTACAGACCACATGAAGCTCATGAAGAAGGAAGACCAAAATGTGATACTTCGCTCCTTCTTAGACGGAGTAACAAAATACTCATGGCAGCAAATATGGAGACAAAGTGTGGAGCAGAGACTGAAGGAGGGGCTGTCCAGAGACTGCTCCACCTGGGTATCCTTCCCATTTGCAGTCACTAAAGGCAGACGCTGTTGTGGATGCCAAGAAGTGCATACTGACAGGAGCCTGATACAGCTGTCTCCTGAGAGGCTCTGCCAGAGCCTGACATATACAGAGGTGGGTGCTCACAGCTAACTATTGAACTGATCATGGAGTTCCCAATGGAGGAGTTAAAGAGAAGACTGAAGGAGCTGAAAGGGTTTGCAGCCCCATGGGGAGAGCAACAATACCAACCAACCAGAATTCGCAGGGTCTAAACCACCAGCCTGGGAGCACATAGGGAGGGACCCATGGCTCCAGCTGTATATGTAGTGGAGGATGGCCTTGTCCACCATCAGTGGGAGAGGCGGTCCTGCGAAGGTTGGATGCTGAGAATGGGGGAATTCGAGAGTAGGGAGTGGGAGTGGGTGGGTGGGGGCATACCCTCATAGAAGTAGGGGATGGGAGAGAGGATAGGGGGATTTTGGGGGGGGAATGGGGAAAGGGGATAACATCTGAAATGTAAATAAATAAAATATTTAAAAAACCCTAACAGGTCAAAATAGTCTCTACTAAGCACACACTATCCTATCTCCACCGTAGTCCATTGTACAATTTAGCCCTCAATGGAGGAGGCATGAGAACCACATTGAATGGAGACTCTGGCATCATTTGTATTCTCCTTCAACTGCTGTCTTTTACTACCCAGGAGTTGGAAAATTCAGAGGGCATGTCAGAGTTCCATTGCATACTTCAGGTAAATTCACCATGCAACATTCTGCCAAAGACTTATCCCAAGTCAAAGCAAGACCTTAATATAGAATACAGACTATCCAGATAAAAATATTACTCAGAGAAATAAGATTCACCCCTCCACACACACACACAAACCCTTTCCACATCTGGGAGCCACCGAGTCTGCTTCAATTCAACTTGTAATTACTACATACTTCAACTAGGGGTGGGAAGTACAAGGTGACAGTGACTTCTCAGTGGACTGTAAGCTGCTTCTTGGACAAGGTTGATATTGTCTGAGTCAGTCAGGAGGATTCTGGATAGTTAGACAGAATTTAGAGAATTTTGACTGAACTGAACACTTTGTATACATCTTCTGAAACCTTGAGTAAAATCTCAGAACTTGAGCCAAATACTTCTCTTGGAATCTATGCCCCAAACCTTTCAAATTTGGGGATTATGGTATTGAAAATTGAACTGAGACATTTAAAAAAAGATTTGTTTGATGTGGCTCTGTACTAGAAATCAGAAAGCTAACAGCAGACATAAATGCAAATGTTATAAAGTTTTAAGATTGTGAAATTGTGTCATTTTAATATATGACATGGTAGGTTGGTGAGGGTTATCTGTTCCTTTATTTGGGTGATCAGGCATGGTTGTGCAGTTTAGTTAGACTATGCTGTTAGTCAATTAGATGAAAAGGGAGTATGTGAATCAGGGACTATGGTAGTATCTGTTGCCACCCTAGTCATGCTTAGACTCCCAGGATGGTGATCCCGCTCTTCATCAGAAACACACTTAGAAATGTCTGTTGAACTATTTAGATGTTAAAAATAATGAGAGGGAAATGGCTAAAGGGCTGAGAAATACTCCTTTGAAAAACTATTTATCCATTAAAAAAAGGTGGAATCTACTGCTCCATGCCCAAGGTTTTGGCAAGTTCTACAGTTTGCTTTGATAAAAGAGGACAGTAGGTGTGAATGCAGAACTTGAGCGTTGACTGCAAGAGGACGCCAAGCTTTGGTACCCATGCTTTCACAGGCTGAAATGCATTAGGAAACACAGCGCTTTCAGATGGACTACTGAGTGGTCAAAGTTTTTGAGAGATGGGCAACAGTAAGTTTTCAAATTTGTGAGTGTGGCTACATTGGATTTCATGACCTTGATTAGCGTGCATTATGTTAAGGCAAAATGAAAAATGTAGTCTCTTCAAATAATTATTTCTGTGACTATAGTCAGAAAATATTGTGTGTTCTTGTAAACGCTTTTTAATCTCTCAAATTAAATGAAATTTGTAGATATGTATTCCATTCCCAAAAAGGATGCTTTGACATTGAATCACACGATGAGATGGAATCTCCATGCCCAGTTTCCCATACTTACTAGATATTTTTCACTCATTTTCTATTTTTGCTATGCATAGTACTTATGACATAAGCAGTTGAAGTACAGCCTTGTCATCTTGTGATTTGTAGTTCAGAAACCTTACAGAGTTCTCACAGGGCAACATCAAGTGGCCGGAAGAGCACCATTACTCTTGGAGGCTGATAGAGAGCTCAAATATTCCTCAGGTCACGTATTAGTCTTTGCCATGTTCAGAGCCAGCATGTTCTGATGCCATATCTTTCTGATACTGCATCAATATTCACAACTCCTATCTACCAACTGTAACTGAGACATGTTTCCCAATGCCCCGAAACTAAATCTACTTGTATAATAAAGATGATTTCTATGTACATCTCAGTGTTGATAGCCACATGCCTTCTGCACAGTATCTCTTTCCAAGTAAGCCACATATTCAAAGATTCCTGGAGTTAGGCTGTGAACACTTCAAGGTTTGTTATTCTGTCTAATTACAGGTCTTCTCTCTATTTCTATGTTACTGCAGGCAGTAGTATCTTGAAACGTTGATCAGATGCACAACTCAGAACCATTTCTTTATGGATAGCAAGAGTAATTTCTTACTCCTATCTAAGCCTATACTAACAAAGTCCTTGTGATTCTTTAGGACTTGCTCTTTCATTCAATGAAAAGTCCATCTCCTATCATTCAGCTCTTTAGTATAGCAGTACCATAATCTCATGACCAATTCTCTTTCTTCCTTTCAGTTGCATTATTGGCTTAGATATTATCAATCATTTAGTTGCCTGTGAATTTTGAGTTTGGAAAGAAGCTGTGTTTGTTTCCCTGGGCATCAACCAAGTCTATCATAACCCTAGGATGCTGAGACAGGGAGAAAAAAAAATGGAATTTAAAGTTAATAAAAATAAAATAAATAAAAATGCATATAAAATGATATCTCCTTTTCTTTTAATCTCTCTGCTCTAATTAGTTTTAGACAAGTTAACTTGGAAAATGTTTGTCTCTTCTAATTCTTTTTTGAGTAAGAAATAAATTTTAGTATTAGATTAAAAATATCATCTTAAATTAAAAACAATCTAGAACATTTCTAAACTGGGAGAAAAAAATGTCCTAAGAAAAGAAATAGTAAGAGGAAGAGGAGAATGAAAGGGAGAGAAAGGGTGAGAGAGGAATAGGAAGGCTGAGGAGAGCAGAGAGGAAGAGAGGGGAGGGGGAAAGAGAAGAATGTAAGGGAAGAGATAAGGAAAGGAAGGGAAGGGGTGAGGAGAGCAGAGAGGAAGAGCAAGAAGACCAGGGAAGAAGAGAAAGGGAGGGGAGGACAGAGGCTATTTACACCTAATGATTCTGACAGTGTGTAACACCGAAAGCCTTCCAAACAGCAGCGATGCTAAAGCTGAAAAGCACCAAGGAAGGCTGTTGACCTGTGAGTCTTGTTGAAGAACACTTAAGAACACTTAAAAAAATCGATTCATTATAGCAGAAAACGTTAAATTAATGTCAATTATCTCTCCAGTAATAATGATCAAATATTTTTAAAAGGCTGATGTTAAAGATGTTTAGAAAAATATAGACACGGATACTATGTAAATTAATTCTGACATCAAGCATCCCTGAAATTTATCTCTTAGTAGGTGACAACTTTCAAAATGTAAACAACAAGACTCCCATTTTTTATTTATAAAAATGTCATAATTAAAATAATGTACCACTTCAATCTATGCACAGTCCTTGATACAATGAAGAGCCTTGAGGCAGATTTATGTGTATTTGGTGCTTGATATGTGAAAGATGTGTCAATAATGTCAAAAAAGAAATTCGTCACTAATTACTGTAGTACAATTAGCCTATTCCTCCCAGAGAAAAGGAAGTTTGATAGAAACACTGTACATGCCACACATATGTGCTCACTGCCGTGTACACACAGGAACACACCTCCATAGACACCTACTAAAGGGCAACAGATTAATGGCTCATTTAAAGAAAAGTAGGAAGATTTGAAGAAATAAAAGTCCACATAATCTTGAAATCTAGCTCTAGAAAGAATCAAAGAAATGTTTGATAATAGTTTATGGTAATATCATTTCAAAATGCTGTAAAGTGAAAGCAAGGTACGAGGAGGAGGAAAGCAGAGCAGATGAGCAAACAGAGAAGTAGAAACTGCAGGAGAAAACATTAACTCAGTCTACAAAAACTAATACATTTTGGTTTAATTATTGTATGTATTTTACAAGTAATCACAGAAAACGAACTGAGAGGAGAATCCAGACATTTAATAATTCTGCTAAAGGCTGGCTAGCATGATTAGCTTTTAATAAAATGCAAATTTTGACATTTTAATTGAGGTCCAGCAGATCAATAATTATTTAATTCTAAGGATAGCATGGGAAATCAATATTTTCCATTGCTTGTGGTAAGAATGTGGTGACAACATTTTTTGGCAGCAATATTCAAATGTTGGAGTAATCATGGTCTGTGACCAAGAGATTCCCAGAGGACGTAGTAACCAGCTTTACATCTGTGTGTGCACGAGTGGACATATGCATAGATGTTCTCTTGGAATTTTAATTTTCTCTTGGGAGCACAGAATTGTTCAGAAGGTTTTCCCAAAACAAAATGGAAAATTTTATGCTCACTGAGATAAACTGACCCAATAGCAAGCAGTGTATAAGTAAAACCAGGTTGAGCCTACATGTGGTGGAGGTCCATGGGCGTCTAAGGTTTTATGAAAGTAGTTCCAACCTGTTACTACACTGATGTGACACTACATTAACAAGGGAATAAATTCAGAGATTCACATATTTGGTACTGATCTGTGGACTGTACAAGTATAGACTTTATCTATTATAACTACCCAAATGACAGGTATCCATCATATTACAACTACCCAAATGACAGGTTACACCATAATTACTGAGGGGGAAGCTGAAGACCTGTGAAGTGAAGTGGGCTGACAGGGTCACATGACCAGTGAATGTTCAAGCTCCGTGGGACAGAAGTGAGGAATCTGGCTAGATTTATCACATTCTTTAATATTACTAAATATGTGCTTCTATTAAGTTCTCTTTTGGGGGCTAGAAACAGAATGGTAAATGAACCAGATACCAGAAACGGCCAGACCTTATACATAAGTGAGCAAAAACAACAGGTTTTTGAATGTAATGTTACCCATAAAGCAAAAGAGCTAACAGCACAGATTATGAATAAAGGGATGGAAGTGTAATTGATTTACAGAGTCTTCTCCTTAGCAGGGGAGCTGGGAAACTCCGCAAAGGTAGACTTTGGATTAAGACTAAAAGAGATAAGGAAGTAAAATCTAGTGTATATTTCGGGAAAGAACATTCTAGAGAGAATAAAGAGGAAATAAGAGGTATAAATATGTGTGGGTATAAACTCATGAAATATCAAATAAGAAAACAAAAACTATATATGGGGATAGTGATGTCTATTTAAAAACATAGAAATATTCTGGAAGGAAGTACTTTGAACCACAAAAAACTGTATCTGTAGAAGGAAATAGGTTCTGTCAGGTGCATGTGTGCATGTGTTTACATGTGTGCATGTGTTTACATATATTATTTCTATATGATATATATATATATGTATATGTATACACACACACACTCAGCCACACACAAACACACACATATACAGCATATATACATATGCATATAATGTTACCATGATGACTAAAGGGACACTCCCATTTCATATTCTTCCACATTTCTTTCTCATTTTAGCTCAGGAATGAGCTAGCATATTGTTGGCATGGTAAGTAAAGCTGTTTTAAGACAAGTGTGCTGTAAACACCAGAGCATTGTTCTAATGGTCTCTTAGATTTGAAAACCAGCATGTTCCAGGTTCCTACAGAAACACAAACATCCTCTTCAATATATTCTGAAGCACATTTATGCACAGAAAAATTTAAGGCTATCCACATGTATTGATACATGCTGAGAACACAACACTTGAAATAAGCGTGTGAAGAGTGAACTTGAATTCTCCCATCGAGGTTCATGGCTTTCCTTGGGTGAAAATGTACTCTTTTCTGCAGATCATAGATTAAGCTTTCAGCTCAATAATTCACCTTGACATAAGCTACTGTACTTACAAATTTACTATGCATTATTCAGGGCGAAGGGGTGTAGGCTAGGAAATGGCACACATCTTGAGTTTGTGTGAAAACAGGCTGGTAAGTTTTAGAAAACCCAGTTGACAACATGAATCATATTTAGATCAATATGGCTTGAAAAGCTCAAGGATAATGCTTAAAATCTAATTATCTAAAAAATTGAGTGGATCTGGGGGAAATTGAAATAGAAAAATAAAATCTATTAAATGACACACATAACGAACTGTTTGTTCTGACATTTATAAATCTATTTTTAGTAGAGTAGGATTACCAGGAAATGTGTACACATAAATATTTGCCCTGAATGAGATATAACTACAGGGAAATGACTGCCTTCTAGAAAATGATGTTCAACTCTCTGTTGTATTTTAAATGAGGGTATAGAGGTTTGAAAGGTGTGACATATCCATGTGACATAGACAATTGTCACATGATTAATTACATAAATAATCAATCATACCCTGAAGACTAAAGATAATAGAAAATGCTTAGTAACTGTTTTGAGATATTTATTTTCAGAGATTCTGGAGACTATACAAAAGTCAACATAACAAAGGTATTTTAATAACTTCCTAAAGAAATAACACAGCAAGCAAAAACAGCTGGAGTAGCTGTTTTCACGTAAAACACAGAAAAATTCTGGGATATCAAGTATAGTAATGCAATCAGAACAAATAGCAATAGATGGCAGGCATCACAAGGCAGTAGCAGTAGATGGCAGATGTCACAAGGCAGTATTGAAAGGGGGTGAATGCTCTTGTGTCCATGAGGTGTTCTTGTTAATCGGTATTTTTGTTTGTTTGTTTGTTTTGTTTTTGTTTTGCTTTGTTTTGTTTTTGGTTGTTTTTATGTGTAGCATTGCCCATCCTGGAGCTCCCTCTGTAGATCAGGCTGGCCTTGAACTCACAGATATCTGCCTGCCTCTCCATGTGCGATGGGATCAAAGGCATGTACCACCATTGCCTGACCCCTGAGGTGTTCTTATAAAAGGGTTTGATAGTATAGGCAAAGTTTGGTTTTGCTCAATGGCATTTTCCGAGAGTTCACTGTCCTGGGGATAATGAGAGGCCTGTTTAGTTGTGTTTTGAGGGTGGCATGTTTATACAGGTGAATAATTTTTAACTGAACTCTGTTGCTTGCTCACAGCTCTAGTGTGAAAGGGTGGCCTAATTGGAAATACCATGATGGGATGGTTCAAGAGCATCCACGCCATGTTCCCTGGAGCCAAGGCTAAGTCTCAGGATGTCTCATCTCTATTCCAGTGGATGCCTTCACTTGACTCGGAAGAAAAAGTGCTAACACCGGACTGCTCCTCTTATAAACAGCACTCCTCCTTTGACAAGCAAAGTCCTCCAACCCCTCTGCACATATGAGTATAGTACTCAATAGACAAGAAATACGACACTTGGGAAATTAGTCATGGGTTTCTTAGGCTAAAGGCGGACAAACAGCAGCAAGCTCCTCTTCCTAGAGATTATTTCTTCCTGTTGCTGTCTCTTTCTCATGCTTATCCACCTCCTCCACACAGCCCAGTCAACCCAAATGGCCCTCTTCCTGTTGTCTTTCTCAGCTGGGGTTCTTAAGGACACATTCTGGAGAAGCACGATGAATTCACAAAGAGACCAGAGCACAGGTTGTGGAGAGGAGTCTCCCTGGCCTTGTAGGCAGGTGATACTGATGGCATACCATTCATGGGTAATAAGGCCTGACAGGTAGGTTTGGACAACTCAGATGTGAATGCAGATGAAGCCCCCTTTCCCCAGCCTCTGCACAAGGTGACATGTTTTTCTCTTTATTGTGATAGGAATCTGCTTCAAATTCCTTTTCCAAAGAGTACTAACAGAAAGTATTATATAATTAAAGCATTGGTGCAACAGCCAAGCCTGAGGAAAGCGGGGACGAGGCTGGTTTCTGAGGCTTCAGGGATTGAAGGCACTTCAGGATTCTCTTTGTTTCTACTCTCTATGCTTTTGATTGTCTGTGGGTTTCATTCACTCCAAACAGCCTGTCCCTTGGGGCTGAACCAGGACCACTGACAGCTGTCCCGTTTGGCTTCCTGCAGGGAAAATCTCTGTTGTATTATTTCTAATTTGGAAAAAAACTTCAGAAAAGTCTGACTGACCCAACGTGACCAATCACAGTGTGGAAGAGACGCAATAACAGCTCCCATTCCCTCCGATTTCAGATCTCATTAGAGGGGCTGGGCAGACAACATAAGAAATGGCCACTTGTGTCTGAACATATCCAGGTAGCAAAAGCTCACACTGTCACACACCAAGCTTCTGTCTCACAGAGTGCTCTACAATTTTCAAAGTATCATTTTTACGTTCAGCTTCTCTTGAATTCTCAAATAACCCTGTCTAGCTTATCTTTATTTTTTTCAAATACATAAACTTACAGCATGTGCAACTGTACAAAGAAATCTTGTCATCTTGCCCCTCAAATGGAAGCAGGTATTCCTAGCCACATCTTTTAAATACTGACCCCAAGCAATTTGAGCATGAGCTAGGGACTGCATGTCGCTTTCGAGCCCTAGAGGATGATGGAAGGTTTCAACACTTGTGATGCTCCTGACTCCAGGTATACACACAGGCTGCTCCTCACCAGCATGCTACACCAAATACCCATCCAAAAAGACACAAAGAAGAGCAAAGAAAACAAACACACCTGAAATAGCCAAGCAAGACCTCATAAAACTCACAGCCATAGGATGTAACAGGTAGCATAACTATTCCACATAAATGGCTTTGACAAATGTCATGACAACAGTGAAGCAAAAGAACAAGAATCCCTCATGCCTCTCTTGTTCTAGGGAACCTTGCAGGTTCTCCTGTTAAGCAACAGTGCCCAGCTAGTGATGCTTATTTGGGAAGTGGTAGAAATTACAAGAGGGGAAGAGTAGAGGAAACGGCCATGGGAGCTACACCTCTGGAGGGCCCATCTTCCTTTGGTCCCTTCCTAGGTAGGTCTCTCTGCTTCCTGTCAGACATAAGGTGAACAGCTTCCTCCACATACATTCTGCCCCACAATTGCTCATTTCAAGCATTTATTCACTGTGACACATAAGAAACCGACACAGAGTCTATAGTGTTTCTTTATATGATCTGTGTGCATCAGTGACTAAGTGTCACTTCAGCAGCATTTGTCACAGGTTTCCATTATCTTGGTGGATGATCCTTTCTTGCTCTCTCTGGTTTGTCTTTCAATAATTTAATCAATGTGTTTACTGGAATTTTGAATGCATGTAGATGTCCATTGAGGTTCCTGGTAACACCTCTTGGAATTTAATGCAACTCTGAGTTTCAGCATGTTCCTTGGGAAATGGGTTTTTCTGTTACCTTATAATAATAAAAATCTTCAGCAAATCCAATAAAAATCAGGTTATCATTTGTTTCCTCAAGTTAGAGGTACAGTGACCGAGCACCATCTTGGCACACTGGTACTTGAGCACTCAGTGCTCAGAGCCTTTTTGGTCCCCCTCTTCAAGGATCACAGCAGCAAAGATGCTAAATTTGCCCCACCCCCTATTCCTTTCACTCACTTTACTCTTTCCCATGCTAATATTCCTATCTGCAAGACTATATTCTGCCCCCTGATCATTCTTATTTAGAGATTCTCCAAGCTGAGGCTGAAGTGTCACCATCTCCGCAGTCACTGCTTGCTGAGCAAGCTGTCTCTGCAGTACTTTACTGGCAAATACCTCTCCATAGAATTCTTCTTCTTTTTATTTTACTTTTTGCCTCCCAATAGCTCATTGTGGCCATGTTCTCTTTAGAATTAGGGCCCAGGGTAACCAGCACATGTGACTCGTGAAGATTTCAAGTGGGCATCAAGAGTAAGGGTGGGCAGGGAGGAAGGATGAAAAGAACAAAAGAAGTCACACAGTATGCTTGCTGACTGCTCAGAGTGGCAGCAATGGGGCTTGAAGGAAAGCGTCCAGCTGCGTTCCACCCTCTCGGGATGTCAGGAGGGGCACCCTTGGTGTTAAGAATGACAGGAATCATTGAGATGTACAAAAGATGCCCTGCCTGGTTGGCAGTAGTGGGGGGTCTGGCAGGGGAGGAGGGCTGCTATCACAGCAGTGTGGGGTCTGATTAAAGTGCAAATGCCAAGTGGACAATTTCTTCAAAGGAAAAGCACAGTAATAGCAAATATCCAAGTTGTTTGGGGCTATTCATTTTTAAAATACAGCCTATTGCACAATGAAAAATAGGGCAACCTGATAGAATAGAGAGAGGGTCTTTTCAGACAGAAAATATCAATAGATAAGATCATACCTTGTAAGTGGGAAAGGGCAAAGGGAGCCCAAGCAGCAAGGATTTGAAAAGCACCCTCCCAACCCCTTCTTTTATAGCTCGATATTGCACCTCTACATTCAATACGAAATTCAGTACCACATTATATTTCAAAGTCTGGCCATATTGAAGTCACCCTAAAAGGCAAGGAAGCAAAGTCTTTCATCACCCTCATTGTGAATGTGACAGATTTTCAAAGGAAAGCTTCCTCCATACGTGAGTTCATTTCGATCTCACAAAGATGTGCTGGGTGCAGCCCACATCCTTGCCATCCTGCCCACTGCTTTCCATGTTGAGGATATCTACTTTCCTACGATTACCCATGGGCCTCAGGCTGGAATTCCCTGGGGATTACACATTGCTTCCACAAGAAATAACGCTAGAAGTCTGTGGTCTGGGCCATGTGCTTTGCCTCATGCCAAACGTGTTGGTCTTCTGTTACCTCATGCCAGGTTTTTACTTAAGAGTTGGACTACTGACTTCCAAAGATAAGTAAGTGGGCAGGGAAAAGATGGGACTTAGGAAAAAGATGTATATTAACCACATTTGTCATCACTGTGACTGGTACTTGACAAGTCTTACTTTCCTATAAGGTTTACCATGGTACCAGTTCATGTGTTGAAGGAATGGCAGCAGGCAGTTCATGATGGTGGGCGTCTGCGATCTGGAACTCCCTATCTTTTCATATCTTGGCAGAACAGGAAGTAGAGAGGACAGGAAGCATAAGTGGCCCTAAGCACTAATCCTCAAGGCTGTATTCCAGTGACTGTTTCTTCAGCCAGGTGGACCCTTAAATGTTCTATAAACTTCTCAAATAGCAGCACCAGCTGGAGACCAACTCTTCAAACTTTGAGTCTGTGGTGGCCACTCCACAGTCAAACTATAAAAGTAAGACATTTTACTGGCCTTGTTCACCAGTTAGCCAAATGTACTTAGCCAGTTTCAGAGCTCACTGAGGCTCAATCTCAGTATAGGTAGGGAATTTACAAGTTTTGTTTGGTTTGTGAGAGAATGAGTTCGTGTTTTGGCAGTGTGACACTTTCCCTTTTCCTCGTGATGGCACATCTTCAATATCTGCCCTAGTTGTTTTTCTCACCCACGTCTCCAGCCTGGATTTTCTCTCACATGTGCTCATCCCGTCACACCCACTGGTCTCTTACTTTTGTTCAAGTCCATACTCTGTCTACCAACTCTGTTTGGACTATAGGCAGCTTTATTAATGCTGTCTTGATCATGGCTCCAGCATTTGGTGGGCACAAACAGGAACGGCTCAGACCAGAGTTGATGGCTCAACTGTTGTCTCCACAACCGCAGTTTGCCAAATAATTACTTTTTACCAGCTACTCTAACCAAAGACTGCATGTTTATTCTGCACTATGCAGAAATGCACAATTTAAACAAATATTTAGTTAAATGTTACCAATCAAACATGTTCAATTCATGACCCACAGCCTCATGTAGCCAAAGATAGGTATGAAAGAGCCCCCTTCTCAGTCTTTAAAAAAAAATTAAAATACTGTGATTTTTTTTGTGATTGAATTCCTTTGTAGCTTGATTATGCAGTTCTTGTGTTTGAAATTGGTAGCTAACAATGACATATCACCAAGTGAAAGGGCTAGACAAGTCTGTAAGACCTAAATGTTTCTGTGAATTGTTTGTTTATTTGTTTTTTGAGACAGCCCTCACTTTGTAGTCCAGGCTTTCCTGCAATTCACAGAGATCCACCTGTCTTTGTCTCCAGAGAGCTGGAACTACCATGCTAAGCTCTGTGATTGCTTCAAATGAGTGATTAACATGAACTTCAGTAGATATCAAGTAAAACATAGATTTCCCTCTAGAATTGTGGTGGGTGTCATTTAACCAGGTGAGAATATCAACAGAAAGAATCATGCCTCCCTAGAGACAGGAAACTTTTCCATCAGCTAGCCTTCAAATTCAAACTCTTTACTTGGATCTACAGTCAACCTTACAAACTCTGGAGTTATGAGCTTCTACACTCAAAACAAACTCCATGACTTTCTTTTGTTCTTTTTCTGTATTTTTATGGTAATTTAGTTATACATACCCATTCAAAGAAGTGTATCACTGGGCAATTCCATCATTCTGCAAGGAACAGAGTATGTCCAGATTCCAAGTTCAAACAAAGATGACTTTGTTACTAGCTGATATTATCTTATCAGAATATTTTCCATCATTGAAATAAGGTTATGTTATGTGTGACTGTGCATGTATATACAATAAATATGCATATATATTATAAAGACATACATATACACATGAATCTCAGTCAAGTTTCTCTGGCAAATCTTAACAGATACACACATGAAAACATACCTATTGCAGAATAATATGGACTCCTCCAAAGGCAATCTTGGCTCCAGAATTCCTTGTGGCTAGTCTTATTTTTCTTAGAAGAGTCTAAAATTCTTCTTAGCCATTATTTCCTTTCTTCTTTCTTCTTTGATGTGTCTCATCTCTGTGTCATGCAGATAACCTCCTAGGAAGGTGAGAGTCAACACCTTCTGGTCTCGAATATTCCAGGGAGGAACAAGGAAGACACAGGAACAGCATTTTCCCAATAGACAGGAACTACTGGCTGTTGAGTCTGGCTCTTCTCTTGTTGGTAAGATAAGAGAAGCATAATAGTTTCAGACTCTGGTCTCCTCTTGTTTTGGTCTGAATATGAAATGTTCCCCATGGGCTCATGTGTTTGAAAACTTGGTCCTCAGTTTAAAGACACCAACTGGTAAAGTCCTTGCTTGGGAAGGTTTTGTGATATTTTTTTAGGAAGGTCACTGAAGGTAGGTCTTGAGGGTTTAAAGCTCCACCCCTTTTTGTACGTGCTCTGTTTAACTGCTGATTCAGTGCACCCAACAATTTCCAGTCTTGCTTCAGTGGTTACCACTGATAGTGCTCTCAAACTTTAAGCCAAAACAAATGTTTCTACCCTGTTAGGGTGTGAATGAAAACTGTATTCCCTAGTCTCATATATTTGAAAACTTGGTCCAAAGTTGATAGCAAGGCTTGCAGGAGATTATGGAACTTTGACATGTATAGGCTTACAGTAGGAAATACTTCACAGTGGGTGTTAGGAGAATGTGTAGCCTATTCAATTTCAAATTCCTTTCCTCTGTTCCCTGTATGGATAAAATGTGATCAGCTGGCTTCATGATCCTCCTGCCTTCTGGTGTGTCTTCTTCAACCATGTAGACTCTGAACCCTGGAATCATAAGCTTTGAGAAACTCTTACTTCTCTTAGTTGCCTTTTACCACAGCAGCAGAAGTCCAATGAATATAGTCCCCTACATTGATTTATGTCAGAAATGGGTAAAAACCAGTGCCCTTTCCTTTCTTCCCTCCCTTTTGTTTGATCTCCCTGCCCCCTGGGGCTCAGTGTCTGTGATACATGTTAAGCAGATACCAGTTAGAGTGGTGGGGGCATATAAATTTGAGTAAGAAAACACCTCTTCCATTCTTTAACCTATTGTACAACTCCTGACAAAAGATCTAAATCTGTAAATATTGCTCTCCAGGAGTAAAGCTGTCTCTAGACAACCAATAGGGAAAACAGTTTTGTTTACAGAACAAAATCCCCACTTCCCAGAAAGTTCTAACCCAGCCAGAGTGATAGACACAGTCCAGAGAAGCCAGGCAAACTGCTTTGGAGTGTGTATTCATGTTTCATCTCTAATAGGGTCTCATGGAGAAACTCTAATCTCAGCCCAGCCCTGTGGGTCTGTAACCCATTTGATACCTTGCTCAGTAGTCGGCATCCAGCTCAATGACATTCCGTGCAGGAAGCTCTTAATGTTAACTATGAATTACACAAGCATTTCCCCTCATTTTCCTTTCGACTTCATGATATCTAATTTCCTCGAATACTTAGTACTATGAGTAAGAGAGCAGAAGCACTCTACTGGCCTTTGTGTTTGAATGTTTCTTTCTTCGTTTTTACACTTCTCTAACATATTTGCTTTTGTTTTCTAATCGTGGCCTTTGTCATCTCTTTTCCTGGGCATCTAATCACAGTACCGTGCAGCAGAGCCTTTTCCCAGAGTCGGAGCGGTGATCAGATTCTTTATTGAGACGTGCATAATGACTGTCAGACCCTTTTCCTGAAAGGTTATGGTTAATTCAAAATCTATCAGTGTGCATCAGCAGCTTAAATTATTCCTTATAATATAAAGTCCATTGTCTTGTCTTGACTCAATTTTATCTGACATTGGATTATTCAACTATCTAATTTCTATTGGGCCTTGTGGAGTTACTTAAATGTTCCCCCACTGACTAGCCTAAATAATTCTCTGTTACCAACACATTTTGCAACCTCATTATTCAGAAACATTTCCACATTGATTGGTGTTAACATATACACGGATTCCGGTTCCAACACCATTCCCCGCTGTACCTTCCTATTAACCTCCTGTCCGACTAACAGCATCATTTATTTCTACCTTTCATTTTCATTGTTAGCCATTTTTTTTTTAAACATCAAGATTTTACAAGGCAAAATTTTACCTCTCACCTCTTGTGTCCTCCAGAAAGTTGCAACGGATCCTAAGTGTCTTCTGCTTAGGGCTTGATCAAAAGCCTTTTGAATGCCTAAATATTTAATGCTAGCTCTGTCTCAACACTTCAGTGTTTTGTTAACTCTTTCAAAAAACCCAGAGAGATGAGAGGCACATGATTTATCCAGTGTGAAGCTGCACATACTGCCCACCTGGGTGTTTTATAAGCCTCAGTAATGATTTTATCAGCTATTTTTCCTCATCCTGGAGGTAACATTCATCGGTAAGTAATTCCCCAGGTAACTCCAAGCTCATTATTTAAAGATGGGCATCCCTGCCTGTTTGTCCAGACAAACAGGCACCTAATGGAAATTCAGACCAAATAACATAAAACCTATTTTCTCTCTGACATATCCAACAACAATCCTGAAATACCTTGGGGCATGTTGGAGCAAAAAGAAATCTTAGTTCAACTATTAAATGAACACCTTGTACTTCGCCTGTCCTTAAAGGAATATTAAGCTAGATTTAGTTTAGATATAAGGAAACATAGCCTGGCAGGGATCGTTAACCCCAAAATTGGCATTGTAGGAGGCTACAGATTCTCTTTTTCTTTAGAAATTTCTCCAAATGGAATAAGACTTCATTCTTTAGACACAACTTCCCCTGCAGTCCTTATGAACAGGGAGAGCTGTGCTAAGCCCAGAAGCCACCCTCAGTCCAATTTTATGATTGTGCTTCTGGACTCAATATATCCTAGAAGATAGACAAGAAGAACAAGCTTGCAGAGTATCTCACAGAGCAAACTGAGAGCAGCTGTCAGTGACGACAACCAAGTTCCAAAAAAGTATTTAAATGAAAACTCAAGTGCCCTCAAGGTGACCCAACTAAATTTGCTGAAAGGATAAGAGGAATTGACAACACTAATCAACAAAGGTAATCACCTGGAGGGAAGCTAAGTACTGCAGGTGCAGTGAGATAGGAGGACCCTCCACCAACCTTGGTGGCTCCACTGGAGGGCAATCAGAGCAGAAGAGAAACACCTGAACGGGGGAGTGGACACAGAGCAGGAAGAAGACAGGACAAGTGGCAGAAGATGGCTCTTTTCTTTCTTCTTTTGATTTCTAGTGATTCAGCTTCGATTAGAAGAGAGGCAGTGTTTATAATAGAGAGCATACAGCATTCAAGGAGTGGTCTTGTCAATGTGCAGCAGCATTTTAGTGAAGAGGAGGAGGTTAGAAGGCCCAGCAGGAGCAGGAACTGGGGGGTGAACATTCTAGGATGCAAATCAGGCTACGATGTGGATGACATTATTGTGGCTTTCTTTTGAGCTGTGGAAGAATTAAATGAGAACGGGATGATCACATCGTTCAGCCAGCCCTAGACACAAAAGTTGTAGGGCTCCTTTCTCAAAACCCCCAACAATTCCAAACTCTGTCTCCCAAATTTTCTGTCTTAATTTGCCAGCACGGTATGTTTGTCCTTCACATTACGCTGATGATTTAAAAACGTGGCCAGACCATCCTAAAGACATTATAACCACTGTACTGGAACCAGAAGGGAGTTAAAGAAGAGGTTCGTGTGATTCCCTGTACTACACCCTCGCCACAGATGCCCCTGGATATTCCATAGTCTGCTCTACCCTGCAAGTAGGACAGTGGGTAACACTAGTTAATGCTGGCAGCAGAGGAAGCAGTTCAACGACGAGGTCTTTTGGTGCTTACGGGACCAGGAGGTAGAGAAAGGGTTCAATCATTCAGGATGGGGAAACTTGAAACTTGATCTTCCAGTTTCCCCAAACCACGTATATTCGATTTTTGAATGTCCCAACAATGAACTTCCAAAACACAACGTAGGCAATATTATTAATACTATGATGCAGAGAACTAAAACCCAGCCAAGTAATAGGACCATTTGAGGTGGAACCTTACACATTTGTCATGGTGAGTCATCTGCTTATGAGTAGGTCTATTAAGCTAACATCCAACCTTGATACACTTGAGAGTAGAAGTTGTACTAACCAAATGGGACACCAGCATAGCAGGATGTGGCAGAGTCTGTCCCAGGCAATATCAGGGTGGTTTAACTGACCCAGAGAGCTCCAGTCTATGAATATGAATGAGTTGTCCACACATTCTGTGCTTTGATGTTATTCAAAGTTGATAATATTCCATCATTGCCAACAGTGCTTTAGTAAACAACACCTATGGACTCTGTGCACAAGTCCATGTGGGAATGTCTGTAACAGAACGACTTTCAAATCGAGAGACACATCAATGTCATGCCACCAGTTGAATGGTCTGTGACCAAAGAAGAATTTATTGATTGATTGAGGTAAAGTTGAGTGAAATGTAATAGAATTGGACAGGACAGAACAGAGCAGATCAGAACATGATTCTCTCAAGTAGGTATAGAAGACTGAAGATCTCAGTGGAAATTTTTAACTCAATTATGCTTACGTTCTGACTTAAAATTCGAAGTCATTTTTGCATTGTTTACTTTTCTCCATGTGACTGTCAAGCTGTTTTGAAACCATAGTTCTGGAGTTTATAAGTCAAAATAGACTTGTAAAACCATAATACATTTTTACTTCTGCAGATAGGGCCAGTTTCTCTCAAAAACTGTTGCTCCAATTACCAGTGTTTTCATTATCTGAAATTTCTTGATGTGTTCTTAGTCTCCAGAATCCAGCATATGTAGTTATTTTAGAGCAATTTGATGCATAAGATCTTTCACTTCATTTAAATGTACATTTTTTTCTATGAATAAACAACCCTACCTATGCTTCATATCCACATAGGCGGTCTCTTTAAAATTGTCTGATGATATTCCTGGCCATTTTTTCTCTTGGGTTATGCACAACTTGTTTTCTCATTTGCAAATCCAGTATAATATTTTCAAATATTTATATACATATATTTAAAGATTTAATAAAATTTATTATGCTTATTACTTATTGATCCTTTAAAATGGATTTTTAGAATAAAGATTGAAGTACTGGAAAATATGTATAGTTATGAGAGACATCGTTTGGTTTTGTTCAAGGAAGAAAAACTTACCTAAAGAGGAAACAAACCAAGTTTTCAAAATGTGCTAAAAGCATATATAAACGTTGAGGAAAAAAAAACGGCCAAAAGATATTTTAAAAGATGATCAACACAGTTGGTCACCAAGGAAATGCAATTTAAAAGATGAGGTCCCACCTCATCTTAATTAAAACGTCTGTCATCAGAAAAGCAAATGATAGCAAATGCTGGGGAGGAATGTGAAGGAAGAACCTTGTGCTCTGTTGGGAGTGCAAACTGTCTGGTGCAGCCACTGTGGCTTCTCATTCAACTAAAGATAGAACTTCGGCATGAAGCAGCTATGCCATTCCTGGGCACATAGCCAAGGGACTGTATATCCTACCAGAAGAGATATTTGCAGATTCTTGGTAATTGCTGCTCTGCTCACAACATCCAGAAAATGGTAACGGCTTCTAGCACCATCACCTGATGAATGGATAATGAAAGTGTAGTATCTATACACAACAAGATTTATTTTATGTTTTCTCACTTTGTTTCTTCCTTATTTTCATGTGTATGTGTGTATGCATGTGTGGATACATGTTTCTATGGTTGTGGATGAGTGTTAGCATGGGTGTGACTGTGTGTATGTGTATGTTGTGGTTACAAATGCACATGTGCATGCCTGTGGAGGCCCAAGACTGATGTAAGCATCATCTCGAAATGCTCTCTCACCATATTCTTTGAATTATGATCTCCCCATCAAACCCAGAGCTTGGAGATGGACTTTCCTCACTATCCAGCATCAGTGACATTATCCAAGCTAAGAGACCCTTGTTTCTGCCTTCTGGTGCAGGAATGAAAGGCAGGCTACCATACTCTAGCTATTTTACTTCAGATCCAACTCCCATAGTCTGGTTTGCACAGTAGGCACTTTAGTTGAGCAATCTCTGTAACCCCAAAGCCCCACACCAGGATTTAATTAATCGGTAAAGAAAAATGAAATTATATACTTGAATGACAATGGATGAAATAACAAAATAATATATTAAGTAAGGTAGCTCAAGCTCAGAAAAGAGATTGCATGTTTGTGTATGCCTTAATAATAAAAGTTTCTATAATTGCTGTCTCTATTATAAAAGAGCTATGCTAAAAATTCACCATAAGCGTTGTCCCATTTTAAAGTTTTTCTTTGTAAATTCTGCTAAATGTTACTTAATGTACCTTTAACTCATATGTTTAAGCCTGTATTTGATTAGAATTTAATCACATCTTGTAGGTTCTCTCTTGTTAAATTGTCTTTATTAGTAACCATTTATAATTTAGTATCCATTCAAGTTTGATGTGTGTTCCTGTATCCCTCAATTTGAAGATGTTCATTTTTTTGCTGCTTTATGGCAAACATTTTTGTTTTCTGAAATATTCTGCAATTCGTGTCAATACACCCAGTCTGATTATAGTTCTTTTGGCCCCACTGAGACATTAAATTCCTATTTACAATAGATAGACATAGCTATTTCTATTGATGAGATGATGCTCTTGACATGTTTTAAATAATCACTGTCATTTTAATATTAATTTTTATTTTTCACTGTCTTCTCTTTTATATCCTCTGTGCAGCCCTAGGTAGACAAATCAGATTTTATTAATCACATGCCTACATTATTTTTTGTCTATTTGCTTCTGAAGTTTTAGAGTTATTATTCGAGCACTGGAGAGACTGCTCAGTGGTTCAGAGGTTTGGCTGGTGCTAGGGAGGACAGAGTTTTTTTTTCCAAGCACCATGTTGGTGATTCACAATCTCCTATGAATCCCACACCCTCTCCTGGCATCTGTTGACATCTGCATTCCTGTGTACATACACACACACACACAGACACATACACAATGGCTGTCGAAAGAAGGAGACTTACTTTTCCCCAAGGACAAGCTCCTTTATGGGTCATCCAATCCCAAGTGGTCACCTCTAACTATTTGTATATATAAGTAACTCTAAATGGACTCAGCCGGATACACTAACACATTCGTATGTAGTTAATATACAAATACAAGCAACAGTGATGATTAAAGATGTCATGAAGTGAGGTGGAGTGGAGCGGAGGAAAGAATCTGGAAAGGGTAGTGTGAGGGTAGAAATGATATTAAGACAGTACTCAGGTAAGGATTCTGCAAGAGTAACAAGCATCTTTAACCCTTACCATCTTAAGTTGGCTTCATGACTGCCAAGCAAGTCATCATCTCTACAGAGCTTGCTTTTATGTCAGGTTAACCATCTGACTTCGGTTTTGCCTTTGTTGAACGGTTGTGGCTCAGTTAATTTTACTAACATAAGCACCTTATTCTTTGTGTTCCTGCTTGGTCCCTTCTTATGTCTTCCTTTGTCCCACTCATTTCTTCATGAGTGCTCGCTTCACTGAGAGTCTCGGAGTGCCAGGGAATTTTAGATATTGTTTTATTGCAAATATCTTTATTGCACTCTCAATTGTGAATAGGTCTTTCACAGAATTCTACAAGGACAGTTAATTTAACTTTAGCTGCCTTTTGGCATTATTATTGCTCATGTCTACCTATCTGATGTTTGTTCTTTGATAAACTATTTTTTCCTCTAATAATTTTAAGCATAGTTAGTGTGTTCCCGAGGCCCTGGTGCTTTGACATGATGTATCTTGGTTTGTTTTTCTTGTACTATCCCTATCATTCAATATAGAAATATCTCATTTTTAACAGAGCACCATTTTAATCACTCATTATTTGTATCTTATTCTTTTTGTATAGCTAAACAAAATATTCCAGACTAAATAACTAAGTAATTGCTTATGTGTGTGTTCTAGAGGCTGGGAAGTCATTAATACATGCTCAGAATTTTCTATATAATCTTTTAACATGCTTTATAATTAAGTGAATAAGAATATATCATTTAATCAGAACCTCAGGTTGTTATTCCTTCTTCCTTGTTTTCATATCTTTACAAAAATTACATTACAGTTTTTGATTTTGCATGTTTTATGTGAATAAATTTATTCTCTCTAAAAGAATCATTTTGCTAAGCAATGCTGTCATTACAGTTTTTCAGATGAATTCTGTGAGAGGATATTTCTGTGTTTTTGAGTTTACTTATTTTTGTATTCATTCTATTTGTTAAAGCATTAACATATATATACATATGCATATACATATTCAATTTAAATTCTTCAAATTTCTGTCTAGGAATTTCTTTGAGTATAGTAGTCTATTTAAAAGTTATTATATATATATATATATATATATGTATGTATGTGTGTGTGTGTGTGTGTGTGTATATGATATTTTATTTACATTTCAGATTATCCCCTTTCCCCATTTCCCCCCTCCTAGAAACACCCTATCCCATCTCCCCTCCTCCTGCTTCTATGAAGGTGTGTCCCACCCACCCACCTATCTACTCCCACCTCCCTGCCCTCGAATTAGTTAAAAGTCATTAATAGTCAAACATTTATGTCTTCGTGGTCTCATATCAATCTGTTCCACAGTATTGACAGAAGAGTTTGCTTTGGTTCTCTGCTGACATAGTTCTCCATGTTCTAAGTCTGCTATGGCCAGGCTGAACTTCAATTCCTTTATCCTATTATACTTCCCCCTGGTTCCGGATCCTAGCCATCATCCTTGCACGGAATACTTCACTAACTTCTAAGCATGCTATAAATCTGAGTTCAAATGTCACTTCCTCAGGGAAGTTACTAACCCAAGCCAGGTCCCTTATTCCTATATTTTCTTTTACCATGCAGATTTCTGCAGTGATATTTCAGTGATTGATTAATATCTGTCATTCCCACTAACATTCAGGGTATTACATACTAAGGTGTGGGCTATTGAGTGAGATTTCTGCTTTGGTGAAGGTCTGAAGGAGGAGCAATGAAAATAAAGACTTGTGTCTGAGAACAAAAGCACATTCGTTACATCTTGAGCTACAGGTTCTACCAGAGATGATTTAGCCCAGCAGATAAGAACGTGGCAAATATCACTTGCACCGCAACAAGTGCACGGTTAAAATTCTGCCTCAGTTTTCTTTCTGTAGTCGGTATGGCTGTGCTAAGATAATTAACATCTTCACAGCTAAATAACTGTCAGCTTTAGCACATGTTTCACATGCATTTTGGCTTCTACCACTCACCAGTGATCTGAAAGATACAGCATACTTAATCTTAGTACATGGTACCATTAGTAATGACTAATATAATCCAGATCATTGTCGATTGTTATATGGTGATAAAATTACCATTTTTAAAATTTGTAGACAATTTTACATGTTCTTGTTGAAACTACCAATATGAGGGTTTCGTCTACAGAAAAAGGGTATGTGTAACATCCATTGTTAAAACCAGAAACCTAGAAGTCACTACTTGGTACTACAGGGAAATGCAGGCACACTTTACAAGGATGTCTATAGATCATGGACATTAGCTTTATTGGAGGCCAAGAAAGAAATATCATGAGTGGCTGATATGGTGGTCCAAAATATTAAAGTGTAGTAAAATTGTAGAAGGCACACAGAAAATGATCACTTAATGTTAGCATTCTTCTGAGAGGAAAAGCTTTTTCCATACCCAACTGAAGCAACATATCAGAATTAAACAAAGCTATTTAAGTTAAATAAAATTATCTTCTAAAAATTTTGATTTCACTTTTTTATTTCACCACAACCCAAAGTACTCTTCCTTCAAAACTCATTTTTAGGAACTACTAGTGAAGAAAAGACAGTTGAACCTAACCTCATGAGGCTCTGAAAACAGGCTCTGTAAGGTCAAAGATTAAGAAGCACTTCCACTGAAGATCAGTCAGAAAAGAGGATCATTTGGAGATTTTATAGTGAGATTTATTAGCACAGAGCTTTTCAGAAATGACTATGCAGAGATGTTTAGCTGTGTTTTTTTTTTTCCTTCATGTGTCTCCCTCCTGGCAATAGAGGAGAAAAGATAGGCAGATATCAGCCACAAGGACGTTTCTCACTTGGTGGAGTACTTTGTCTAGCATTCAGTAAGCCCTGGATTTTATTCTACCACCCTGAAAGGATGACGTATGCCAGTAATACCAGTACTCCTGTGGTAGAGGTAGGAGGATCAGAAGTCCAAGATCGTCCTTGGATAAATATTGACTTTGAAGCCAGACTGAGATTTGTGGGACAGTCTGTCTGTCTGTCTGTCATTATTTATCTATCTGTAAACACACTTCCTATTTCCTTTCTAGAAAGCTCGATGTACATTACTGAATGCCACCCATCACTTTCCAACGCTTTCTTCACAGCCAGCTATTTTCAGTTTCTTTCTTCACATTTGTTTCAGCTCCCTGACATGTCAACATGTTCCCTTCAGCACTACATATTGTAATAGATCTCTCTGAAAGTGACAAAAAATGTTCATAAAAATTCCCATGCAAATTTATAATACCACCCTTTAAAATAAAGGCTGTCCTGACTGGTTAACTTATTCCCAGAAAGATTCTAAAATAATTATCTTCCTGCCCCCATTTCCTCATTTGGCTTCCAAGTGCTTTGTTCTCTGACCTTGTTGTGAGTAAAACAACTCACATACCTGCTATTTTTCTTTGAGAAGGGAGAGCATCATTTCTCGGGGACATCACAGTGATGTATGGATTGCTGTTAGGGAGGGTAGCTCATTCTCCTGGGGCTCAAACCTTCCCCAATACCTCAAAAAGTGACATTCGTCTTTACAGGTCATGAGAGTGGTTTTTACTTCATAACACTGTATGGGTTCAGTGCATCTGAATAACACAAGTTGAAGAGGAAGAAAATAGAACACAATCGTTACCAGAGCAATTCATTCTCAGCGCAGTGAATGCAGTATAGGGTCAAGGGTTGATGGGGCCATAAAGGGAATGACAGTCCACAGGGATGGATGGCCTACAATACCAAACCACTGAATGTTTGACAAAAATACCTCAACATGGAGCAACATTTGCTGTGGAAGACTAATTGGAGTGGCATTTTTTTCATCCTGAAATTGTTTTTCTGTTCTTTTACTTGTTCTCTTTATTTCTTGGCCTAGGTTACTTGGTTTTCTAAGAATAGTGTTTATCAGCCCTTTAGAAATAGAAATGAATGCTATTTTACTGAGGGAAGGTACCACCATTTCCAAGTGGCTGTGTTTACATGCTGCACTAGGGGTGAGAATAGTGTTAAATGCATGAAATGGTCCCACAATAATCTCTTTTTGGAGTTAACTTCACAGCACACATTTTAACTCTTTGATATATTTCTATTTGTGTCTCTTTGTGGACATACACACATATGTACATATTATATACAAACGCAGAGACTAGCATTGTGTGAATGCTTCTCCACTGTCTGTTTACATTTATCCTTACTGTCCCTTCCAGCCTGATATTTTCCCAGGAGACATATATAATCACTGCCTTTTGGCCCAAATAAAGTTTTACAAAGGCTATGTCTTATGTGTTTATTCCCCAAGAATATATGTCTCTGTGTAGATTAATATTCTATCATCAATATTTAGGGAACTTACTTATTTTCCATACACCAAAGAAGGAAAGACAAGTTTGTAATGGAAAATTATTTGTTGTTTTTCAATATCAACATATAACAGTTGGCTTTTGTGACTTGTTTATAGGTAAAGATCTAGTAACATTTAAATATAAAATTGAAACATGCACGTATAGAAACATTAATTACTCATGAAATTGTGGGCCTCCCTGCTTTGTTTCAAGTCAAGAGGAGCTTGAGGTGGGGTGGAGCTGGACAGCACAGCTCTCTGAAAGGATACTGGTAGCTGATTTTCCCTGATGGCCCACAGGAGAAATGATTTAGAAGATAACGTTTCTGAGGATCTCTTCATTGAGCACAGGGGAGTTGATAATGTTTGGTGTGGTGCGGAAGAAGTCTGACTTTGGACTGCTTAATTTGTGTTATTCATGAACTGAGTTATGTTTTCAGAAAACATTCATGGAATCTCTCTCTCTGGGAAATGCCAGTGGACTAGAAGAGAGGTCAGATTCAATTGCCATTTCTAATTCAGAGTGCTCAAGGTAAACTCAAGTTAAAGTACACTACCGTCTTTGGTGGACATAGGGAAGGCTGTCCAACATCCACATTCAGCTATCATGAGAGTTGCAGCTAGCTAGAAACAGCATGATTTGCTAATTTATTGGAGCTCAATAAAGGTGATTACCTTTCATGTCAGGTGTTAATAATTTCATTTTCTAATGTGGACCGTGGAGCTCAGGACAGCTATCTTGATGCAGAGAATTTTGGTTGCTCCCCAAAGTACTCTATGACTTCTTACTGACTCTTGCTCTGCTGAACTCTCTCTTTATAAAAAAACAGACACACATAGAACTATGCACATTCGGATGATTGTTGAATATTCTGGACAGCACGGTTGCCACAATCCTCTCAGCTGTTGCCGTACATATGTATGCTATGCAAGTTCTGAAAGAAATAATAAAGAAATAAATTTACAAGATGTATGCTGTATTTTGATAATGCCAATTTGTTTTCCTTCCCCAAAGCTGCTAATGTCACTGTCATCTTGACTGCCGATGGCGTTTCTGTCTAACCTGTCTGCTGCTATGCTCATTCAGCAAAGAGAACCTATCAGTACAGCAGGGCAGGGTCCCCCAACCCCCACCTTCCCGCTCCAAGCTTCATTTTAAAAGGCTGTTTGTTTTGTCCTAATTGTAATTGAATCAGTCTTTGTCATCCATCAGTGTCTGCATTTCACAATCTGAAGCTGATAGCTCATATTCATCTTGGGCAAAGTAATGGCGCCAAATGACACACATAATAACTCTGCTTAAAGCTAAGTTGTTTCATTTAAGGAGGGGCTGGTGCCTGAAGCTGTCACCTGTCTGGCCTTAGTCTCCTGAGTGCTTCTGCACACGCAGGCCTGCTCTCCTTCTGCATCTCGAACAAGCCCAGTGAAGGAAGCAAGCAACCTATAGGGAAATATGAGGTGCTCACTGGCATACAGTGGTGGAGGGGTAGACAGAAGAATTCATACCCAGCCTTCAAATACAAGAAGAGCCTGTCAAATGTGTATCAAACCCAGAATTAAGAGCTCTGGGAAACCATGTCAAAATAATAAACACATTAAAGATTAATTCTTGGTAGCATTATGAAAATTGAAAACATCCAAGGAAAGGTTGTAAATAGTGTTTATGGATGGCCTGACATAGCTAGAGTCTGTTCTAGGTAACGTAAAAACACATTGTCAGATCGGGGTCTCAAACTCTATTAGAGAAGTACAACCCGGTCCCCTGTGAAAGTTCAATGATGATCCTAGGTCACATGCCATGACTTGTAATTGGACATCAGCATCTCACTCAAACGCTCTCTGTGTGAAGGCTGGTGATACTCTGTGAAAGGTATCCTACCTTTAACCTGCCCTTGCACAGGTATTCCCATAACATAAGCCTTTCCTGACACTTTGCCATTTCAACATCTACTTACTGCTTGGATAACCTGATTTTTTTTTTTCATGTGTAGTTCTGTTAATTGGAAATTCCAACCACTAATGGCTAAAGTCAGGAGTAGTGTTAGGATGCAATAGTCCCCACATGCTCAGACAATATTTGTCTGCTGTGTTTAGTGTTAGCAGGTACTATAGAGAGGGTTCTTAGCAGAGGGCCCAGGCATTGGTCATCTGTGCTTTCTGCACTGACCCCACAGTGCTCCACCAAGCGATGGAACTGGTTGGTGAGGAAGCTGCCAAGGGACTTACTTTTACTTCCTTGAGGTTGAACTTAGCTCTTGCTCTCGAAAACCTACTCATACCTGGGTGTTCCTTTGAGCTGACAGACTAAAGTCTTTCAACTAGGAAAGTACCCTAACTCTTGGGTCAGAAAATTAGGAAACATTGGTAGAACACAATCTAAGAAGTAATCTGTATCTATAGATTTAAAAAAGAATAGAAAACAATTCTGTTTCCAAAAAGATATATGGGAAAAGTCATGGGAGAAAAGTAGGATGCCTTGGTTTTGGTTTTGTGCTGGCCGTGAGTGTTGGAGGAAACTCTAGATTCAACTGATGCCAATCTCTTCATCTCTGTAATTTTCTTATGGAAATGTGCAT
This sequence comes from Mastomys natalensis, assembly GCA_021653895.1. NCBI lineage: Eukaryota > Metazoa > Chordata > Mammalia > Rodentia > Muridae > Mastomys > Mastomys natalensis. The sequence continues at coordinate 36,997 of JAJTUV010002138.1, read as the reverse complement.
GGAGCAAATGTGCTTCTTAAAGGGCTAGCCCTGGCACAGGCCATCTGGCTGCCCCTTCCTGCTTCCCCTTCCTGCTGCCCCTCCCTGCTGCCCCTTCCTGCTGCAGGCCTGCCAAGACAGTGCTTGCCCTAGCTCTGTGGTCATAGCCCCCTTTGCTTCCTCATTAGTCTGAAATGTAGGACTTTCTTTTTCCATGACTGTTTATTTTAAAAACCACCACCTTCCTGATTTAGCGCTCTTTCTCTGTCTCTCTGTTTCTCTCTCTCTCTCTCTCTCTCTCTCTCTCTCTCTCTCTCTCTCTCTCTCTCTCTCTCTTAAACCTGCTGTACCATCCTTCTGGTCTTAAGCAATCCTACTTCCTTATACGTTTTGCCCCACAGAAATCTGGGTCTGGGAATAAGTGTCCCCAAATGCTGAAAAGTTTAGAGCTACAACCAGAAAGAAGTGCAAATCACCTTCAGAGTGGCCGGGATGACTGTCCTTATTGTTACCATCCTACTGTTTAACAGTACACCATGGGGACTCATCTGTGACTGTATTTTCATCAAGGAACTATGGGAGACCCTGCTCTCACTGACTATGGAAGTCCTTAGTGTTTAGGGCAAATGTCACTATTGGCTCTCACTATGGTAGGAAATCACAATGGTCTGACAGATTTTATTTTTCTGAGCCACATTTCTTTTCTATGTTGTCAGGGGAGGGGGACAGTGTGGGAAAAACAAAAGCAGAGATATAGTGCAGTCTAGAAGTGGTTCTGACTTTCTTCTTTAAATGCCCAAGAATTCAAACACTAATTTCATCAGGGGAGGTTATTGTGTGATTGGATTTTTTTCCTCAGTGGTAGCCCAGAAAGGAGCCATACCAAGTGTTACCTGGGGCAGATGGACAGCCACAAAAGTTGAAAAGCCAGGTAGGAAAACAGCTTCCTGTGAGCTGTGTTAGGTGAGGTGTTTTCTGTGTTGTTTTAATGAGAAATTTCGATTTTGTCTTTATGTGGATGCCAGATCCTACAAGGGAAAATTGGTATATCCTTTTGGGTTCTTAGTCTCATTAATAAAGGTATTGAAGAACAGACTCAAATAGAAGTTTGAGGATAATTTTATTATTAAAATATAAGTGAAAAATCCCAGGGCAGGCAAGTTGTAAATCTCAGCAGGTGCCCAGAGGAGACAGAAGGACATCCCTGCCATTTAAGTTAAGCTGTCATGGATGTCACTCAGCCACTCAATGGACAACCAATCACATGGCAGAGAAGAAACATTAGAGAGAGAAGACAGAAGCCTGGTTACAAGACGAAGCAGGCTTAGAACACGGAAATAAAGAAGACACAGAAATACTGGACTCCTCCGAGTAATTCAGAAAAGTCATCAGATGTACAAAGCCAATGTAAGCCACTGTACAGAAGGAGGGGATTCTGGGAAGGACAAGTACATTATCTCATTAAAATAATAATTATCCCACTATCTCTTTTGCACCACGTAAGGTATGTGACACTTTCTAGGGTGCTCCAACTTTCCTGAGAGATTATTACCCTAGGTTGTTTGACTCTGTACAACTGGCATGTTAGTTATCTCCCCAGGCCACAGATTGTCTTCTAATGCTGGAATAGAGCGTCCGTATGATGTGTGTGGGACCAGAGGTAGACAGTATGTTTACAACGTCAGAGAGAGGTTGAAATACAAGGAATCCCCAGGGGGGAAATGCTCAGCATGGCTTCTACCTGTAGTTCCCATACATGGAACTGCACGTCTGTAGCGCTGTCACTTTCCCACCGGGAGTCTGATTTTGGATTGCGGATACCTCTCAAGTCAGCAAAGTAGTACGCCATTTACAATTCATCGATACCTGCATGGAAGATAAAACTTCATTGCTCTCTGACGTGGGTGAGGATTTGTTGACGCTGGAATGCTAAATGGAGCCCACTTTGATTTAAGGCGCTTGTCTGGTCCACGGGAACTATTTTATGCTTGTTTCCTATTCCTTTCCCCTTTCCTGTCGTGTTTGTGATAAAAGATACCGCTGCAAACTCTTTTTCTTACTGGTGCTGTAGATTTTGCCTCTGAAACGAACCGACATGTGAGATGGGGCTTGGTGGCTCCCACTAATTTTAGACAGAGCTGTTTGATGAGTTACACAATTTCTTAAGTCACACAAAGAAGTGTCTATTTACTTTGCTTTCTCCTCAGTAGCTGGGCCCATTTGGAGTACACAGCGGGTGCATAATAAATACTTGTTGACTTAGTTGAATTTGAAGCCTTTTATATATAAGCCATTATGATTTAGCTTAAAAAAAAAAAAGCAAACCTTAAGGCCTTTAGAAGGGCTAATTAGAGCCAATAACTTTACTGACCTGTGCTGGTTCTGAAGTACTTAGTGGTAATAACGCTGTTTTTGCAAGATGGATATTTGACTGTAGAGCCTGTCTGGTTTGAGAGCCTCACTGTTTTATGGGCTGTGTGTGGTGATCATTTGGATGTAATGATCAAATGGGGGTTGCCCAAATTGATCGTTATAACAGGACTCCACTGTAATTACATTTCCATAAATGATACTCAAATTCACCAGGGAAATCAACAACCCTTGGTGTGCCCACTTCCAGCACTGATTACAGTTCAGGTCTTGTAGCACTTTCTAAACAAAAGGTAATTAAAATTTTACTACCCATAGTTAAGGCAAAATGAAAAGGCAGCTTTTTGTTCTAGATTCCAAAGTGCTATTCTTTGTAGCCAACATGAGAAGATGAACAAACAGATATTATGATGTATAGAAATTAATGCATGGATAGTAGTAGTAAGACTGAAAGAGCAGGTAGGACATACTCAGAATTAGAGCGTAAAACCTTAACTCTGTTTTCTATAGCTGTGTCTTCTCAGGCCCGCCATTTCATCATCTAACCCTCAACTTCCTCATCCTTAAAATAAGGATAATGTGGTTTATAGTTCATTAAGTTTCTGGGATAATGAAAGGGGCTACTGTTTGTAAAATGCTAGCCACGTTGCTGTGTGCCCATGTTGGTGAATGCTCAACAAACTTTCATTACTTGTCATTATGCTTCTTACTTTGCTTTTTATCTATCCAAATACCACTTTTCTCTGATGACGCCATTTTATTTGTTGAATTTCCAACAGTCTACATATCACTATCTGTAGGTATTAATCCTGGAGTTGGGAATTCTCTGGCTTAATCTCCATTTCTCAGGTAATGGACTCTGTTTCGAGGCAGTGTTTTGCTACCCAGTGTGAGTAATCAGAATACTATAGTAATTTTAGATCCTCAGTTTACTAAGGCACTTGACAGCATAAACAAGTAAAAGGTTATGGGACAATGTTGCTGCCCATCTTACTGAGCATGCCCACAAACTATGTAGGGTGGGTTTCAGCTCGCTCTAAATACTATTCTTCCATCAAAATAGTATTTCAAACAATATTATTTTAATCTTTAGAGCCCTTTCCAATACAAGGGATAGTTTTAAAGCATGACAGTTTAGTCTACAAATTACTCTAGTCAGCAGAAGGTCTGCCAACACAAACCTTCCTCTCCACATTGAAACAAACCAAGGGGAAATATGGTACATGCTGTCCCTTGCCACCTAGGCAGTCTGTGCCCACGGGACTGGCCATGGTGCAAAACTCCAGTGACAGTAAAGCTTTTATTTAATAAAAATAAAAATAAAATGATACATTCTAAAATGTTTTCATATTCAGTTTTATTTTTATGACATATATTCAGTATGTTGAATTTTTATATAATAATTTGTTTAGCTCTAATAGGTTTTTTTTTTGACACAATCTTTATCTACAAATCATTTATAATTCCAAAGAACTTATTTGGGAAGTAACCAAGAGTCAAGAAGAAGTGAAACTCATTGCTCAAGAAAGAACTTATGGTCTCATTACAGATTAGTTTAAATAAAGGACTAATTGTCAAATAAAAATATAAAAATAACAATGAAATATTTTTTAAAAATTAAAAAGAAAGAAGAAAAGAAACTAATTGCTTTAAAATGGCGATGCCTTCCACTGGAGAACTCATGGGAGTTGCGTCCTCTGGATACATGTCTTGGTTGATTTTGCTAGAAGAGCTGTACCTGGAGCTATTCTGCACTGGAGAGAAGACTCCACTCCACCCCTCCTGAAGTGCTCAGTGGATAAGACATCCTTTTCTACTGAGTGCTACTTTTCAGGCCCATTTCTAATTTGAGAGATGATTACTTTTAACTTCTGATTTTCTTTGTTTTCATTGCTTCTACAAGCAGTTCTTTCTGTTGGCATCATATTTATTTTATAAAACTAAAAACTCACGGTTACAGATTAGCATACTTTGGTTTCTGACTGCTACATTGTGTAATGAATAAAGACACACCATCATGAAAATAAAAGGTCAAATCTGCATTCAAGACAAAGGCTAATCATTCACTAATCATCTACTTATTGGGTGCTTTCCAAGTCACACAGCTCGTGCTAAGGGTTGGAACTGGAGGGGATTAAGCAGGAAGTCATTTTACAAAGCAGAGAAAGGAAGAAAAATGAAACTTGTCAAGTACTTTTTATGTAGACAAGGTCTTATATTCTAGCTTAGGAAACATTTTGCATGAAGCAAACATGTATCAAAACACACACAGGGTTTGTTCTTTAGGGCCCAGTATAAATCACTGTGAGTTAGTTCTCAGAAAACCCCCTGACATATGTTTACAAGCACTTACATGTTTAAAGCAAACATTATATACTATACACAATAAAATATGGGCCCAACTTGATTGACCTGACCACATTGTTTCCTTTTTGTCTTTGTGATACATTCCAGTATATACTAAGGCCCACTGAAACAAAAACCTTAAAAGCTCCAAAACCTATTTGATTGTGATTAATTCATAAAATGAACCTTTCAGCATTTTCAAAATCATTTAGAATTTATTACAATTTCTAGTTAACATCATGCCATCTTTCTCGCAATCTCTATCTTAAACATAGATTTTGGTTTTTTTTTACATTTAAGTCAGATTTTATGTGATTTTCTTGACTGTTTCTTGGGCATATTTTCATGTGGTGGACTTTTAAAAACAGATTTAATCCATACTTTAGTGGTATGCCCATAGATATTGCTGTGTGTCTTAGTTAGGATTTCCATTGCTATGAAGAGACACCACGATCCAAGGCAACTCTTATAAAGGCATACATTTAATTAGGGCTGCCTTAAAGTGTCAGAGGTGTAATCCATTATCACCGTAGCAGGAAGTATCCAGGCAGACATGGTGCTTGCTAGAGAAGGAGTGAGAGTTCTATATCTTCATCCAAAGGCAGTAGGAGGAGACTGTTATACAGGCAGCTAGGAGGAGGGTCTCAAAGCCCACCCCCACAGTGACACACTTCCTCTAACAAGGCCACACTTTCTCCAGTAAGACCACACCTCTTAAAAGTGCCGTTCACTGTGTCGAAGCATATTCAAAGCACCACACTGTGTTTCAGGTACTATATAGTTACTTTAAACTCACAAATAATTCAGTTTCAATAGTCTGAAGAGTTAAGTCCTAAATATTTGTAGCATTAATGGCAAAGAAAATAGATTAACCAAAATTGTAATTTTCCAGTGAACATGGCTAGAAATTGAACATTGCATTTTAAATCCCATAGTCTGACTCAAGAACAACCATGTTTTATTCTGTCCTGCCAAAATATGTGCCTATATTTAAACACCAAATAAATGATCACCAAAAGACCATGTGTGGTGTTTATTAATAAATTTTATAATAAGGTTTATAGAATTAAATAGATAGTAAAAGGTATCAAACATGAGAGGACTTCTGACTTATAAGTAGAATTTTTGACCGCAGTGAAAGAAGCGAGGCATGAACAATGGGTTCAATAGAGAAGCTTGCACAAAAGTTTGACACCAGTTATCAGTGGTAACTTGTGTGCTCAGAAGACCATAGGAAGCAGCCACTGGTGACAATATGGTGGAATGAGACACAAGAGCTTTGAAGACCACACAATAACTTTGCTTAGTGTTTGAACTGCAAGAATGAAATATTGGCTGGCTTAAAACAGAAATTGTCCTCATCACAATTCTGGTCCTGGAGATGATAGCATAAGGCAGCTCTTTGAGGCTTCTTGATGCCCCTATGTCCACCCTTGGCAAATGGGTACTGATGGGGAACTTTTATATCTCTTTCTTTACATATAGTTTCATTTATTTATACACTTATGATTATTTATTATTTGGAATTAGAAGGGCACACACATACCACAATGTGTACATGGTGATGAGAGGATAAGTGTGGGGAGTTAGTTTCTACTATGTGGGTTCTAGAGATCAAACTCAGGTATGCAGCAAGCACCCTTCCTTTTCTTGTTCTTTATAAAACACTGGTTCTATTGTTACGGACTCACCCTCAAGATCAAGTTTATCATCCAACTCTAATGATTTGCCGAAGTTCCTATCACCAAATACAATAAAATTATGTCTAGAGGTTCACCATAGGAAATTTAGGGGGTTTGGCACAAGTCCCTAGCAGTGAGAGTCAGTCATTTGGACAACGGTAGATAATAGAAGATCAAATAAAAGATCACATAGAAGGGATACGCATGAATGCAAAATCAACTTAGAAAGAAATGAGAAATAGGTGTGAAATTTTCTAAGACAATAAAAGAAAGCTCTAGGATATCTAAAGTGTGAATAACATCATTACAGGATATACAGAACATTCAGGAAATAATAAACAAAGAAATAATAGGATACAGTTCATGACACTGAGGAAAACATGGAATTTTGAATAAGATGGATACTTAACAAGGTACACACATTTATTTTAGTTAAAATTTGTAAACTTCAAACCTATCATCCACTGAAAAATAAAAGAAATAAAAATAATAATACAGGACAAGAAAAATACAGTCTTCTATTTCCAAAGCAGAATATTATTATGTTGCAATAAAACTTTCAAAATATTAAGATCAAATGACAATTTACATGTATCTGTGGATACAATAAACTGTTTTTCAGTCACAAGATAAATGTATGTATATTTAGACAAATAAAAAATGAGTATTTTTTAAAGAAATCATAAGAAGACATTTCTAAGACAAAGAAGAGAATTTTCATAAGGAAACCATGTTGCAGAACAGGGCTGTTGTCCCTCTTCTTCAGGGAGATAACTGCAGTCACACAGAGAGTTCATGTCATGTTCTGACTAGTGACCCCTGAAAAGAGGGGGCATTTGGGGCTGGGGACTCCTGTCATTCAAGGACAGCATCACAGTGCACTGGGACCTTAATCATTGTGTATGCTGGCCTTGAGGACCAGCAGCTGTGTTCATCCTCAAATAGGCAGTGTGGGTTAGAAATAACCCTTTGCGATTTCCCATGATGACCTCTATATAACCTGCCTATGCTGGTAAACTCAAACAGCTCAACATTAAGTTCATTTTTTGAGAAAACATTCTCAAACACAGTCTATGACTCTGTTATATAAATAGATAATAATTTTTAATTTGGAGAGTTCAATAATAATCAAAACTGATGCAGCATTTTGGATAAGTAAACAAAGAAAAAAAAATCATCTTTCTTCCCTGGCTCCAAGATAGCGGACAGTTATGAATGACTCTTGTAGGCCTTTGTGGTCTTGTAGGCATTTGTGATCCTGTTGATAGAATAGTTCTCATGTCTTTGTGATTTTCTTGCAACTATGCTGAAGGCAGACAACCTCCAAGAATACCTTCAGGTAATATTTCAGATCTTGCAAGTTGGAAGAAGCCTGAATCCTGGAGTCACTGCTTTAAGTGATCACTGCATCTTCAGGAGCCTTCCTCACGCATGATAAATGAGCTATTACCATACTGGTTTGCTGAGAGTTTTGTAGCTCTGGCAGTTTGAATTACAACGTCCCTGTGTACTTATGTATTTGACCACCTGGACCCCAGCTGATGGCACCGTTTGAGGAGATTTAGGAGATGTGGCCTTGGTGGAGGAATATGTCAACTGGGGCTGAGCTTGGAGAGTTTAAAGACTTAAATGCATTTCTGCTTTACTCTCTTTGTTTCATGCTTGCTTGTAGTAGGAAATACAAGCGAGCCAGCAGTGTCCTGGTCCAGCTACTGTGCCTGTCACTTTCTGTCATGTCTCTTTTCCACAATAGACTCTTAATCCTAAGGAACCACATGCGCAAATAAAGCTTCTATGACTTGCCTTGGTCATGTTTTATCACAGCAACAGAAAAGCAATGAATACAATGGCCTACTCAATAAAGCTAACCAGTTAATATCTAATCTCCTTAAAATAAGACTATAAAATTGATGACATTATAGTCCATAAAGGGGGTTTCAATAAACTGAAAAAAACAACAAAGCAACAACAACAACAAACACACAAAGAAAATGAAACAAAACAAAAGGCAGAAAATCAGAAGTGAAAAAGATTGTATACACTGATCCTAATTCCACCGAATTAGAAAAAAAAAAATAAAAGACTTGTCTTATAAAAAGTTCAATTTTAAAATACATGCCACAGCTATGCAATACATCAGGGGAAGCAGCTAAGGAAATGTTACAGCTTTACATGTTCACCTTCAGAAGACTCGCTAAGTGTCAAGGAGACCAGATCCAGCTGAGCGTGTTAGAACTGGAACAACAGAGGCAAATGGAACATGGACACAGGAGGGGTCACCAGTGAGAGGTCATCCTGGGATGCCTGGCAAGAACCTGCCAGAAATTAAAAACTCAAGCCAAAATCCCCAGTAGAAAAACAGAACGGAAGGGAAGGAACACAGGGAAGTGGGAGGGAGAAAGAGAAGAGAAGGGGAGGGAAGAAGGCCAGAAGTAAAGGCATTATGAATTCACACATAGACAACGAAACAAGATAAAAGGGACACGAGGTAAGATTTTAAGAGGGGGAAAAAACTTAAAGAGATGTAATTTATAATGATGAATACAGTGTGGGTATACTCATTATGTCATCAGGTCGTCCAATAGAGAGGCTGCATGTTATATTGCATACTAATTAAAGTTCTTTAAATACATTAATTTCCTCTAACTCTCAATCCCACAGAGCTGACGCTGTGAATATTTCCATTTTGATAAGAAAAAATGAAATGCAAAAGACAACTTAACCAAATCCAAAACTAATATAATATAAAGTCAAACCTTTGGTGGAGTTAATCATGGGAAAATGGGCAAAATGATGAAAACAGGTTAGAAAATAAAATAAAGTCCAAAGGCAATGAATTTCAGCAGAAACAGCGCTGAAGGAGCAATGACCGTGTCCGTGATACTCCAAGTTCAGGGTCAGTGTTTTGAAAGCTGAAAAGCGAAGGCTTTCTTCTGTTCTGCATGTGCCACCTCTGGAATGCTCCATTAGCTATGCACATGAAAGCACAAAGTGGACGATAATTAATAATCCCCATAAATACAAGACAAAAGACTACCATTTGAGTTTGTTGCTAAGAACCAACTATTTACTTTCAAATACAGTAAATATTGTAAATATAACCTGAAAAATCCCCTCATTTCCATTGCCCAGAATAAACTGTGATTCTCATCTGTGACCTTGCGTCAAGTTCCAAGATTTTCATGTACATGACATAATAGTTTCATCTATGAAGAGCCCTTGGCAAATTCAAAGTACTTTGTCAAAACTATCTTCTTTGTCTGTCTCATGTCTGCAAGATGTTGTTATCTGTGTGCTAAAAATAAACATGTATACAACAACCAACTGTTTTTCTGAATCCTACTTTATACATGAGTGGCAGAGCCAGGCATGGCATGGTAAGATTTCTTCCTCTTAATGGTGTTTTGAAAATCTCATAATGGATACACCTTTAGATCTGTGACCTTGAAACTTTAGGTTATGCTGTGATCTGGATGGGAAATGTGTCACCTCTTTCTTTCACTAGCTATAGGAAGATTATGTAAACTCTTTATTAGTTTTCCTGTGTGAAATTGGGGCTAACAAATTGATAATTAAAATTTTGAAAAAAACTAAGTGAAAAATATTTACAATACCCACAGCTCTTAACAAGACTTCAGTGTCAGCCCTAAGAATTGTTATAAGAAAATATATTTTCATATTTTATGTAGTATTCTCCATCTCCACGGGAGATAGTATGTTATGATAGTGTCTGTTGAATAGACATGGTCCTATAGATTAAAAAATATTAAGAATCACATTTTTCATCTAGATAGGAGACATAGCATATGATGACAGTGTCAGTTGAACAGACATGGTTCTATAGACAAAAAAACTTTAGTATTTGTAAAAGTGGAATAAATCTTCCCATGATTTCATAAAAAATGAAATATTTATCAAGTTGTTCTTCAAATAACATAGGTCTTTTTATGCTCTTAAAAAGGCATATTTTCACAGGCAAATGAGGCAAAACATGTCTTTTGTTATTCTAAAAACCCAAGTGAGATAGTTTCTGTGAAGGCTTGAGAATATATTTTTTTTTCCTTAAGTGTTGAAAATAGTTTTTCCAACATATTTTATCTTCAAATGTACACAAAACCTCTATGTAGAATCCCGATCAAAGGGTATAAAAAGAAATCATATTGCATTTTTCTTTACAATAAGCTAAATGAGTGTCTTTTATTAATATTGGGTTGATTCATCAAAATGCTGGATTCAGGTAGAAAGACACAGCTTCACACTCCGTAAGAGAGAAACTGTACTCCAATAAGGTCAGGATATGGACATGTGACGACTAGACTGGGGGACTCAGATTCCACATTAGTGCTCGCTCGCTTACTTTGATTTGTGTTTGGGCATTAATGCATTGCCTATCCCGGTGTTAGGAAAATCGAAGCACCTGTTTATCAAGTACTCAAGGGCGCATGAACACGAGCATATGAAATGAATTTTCCAATGTTTTTCATATTTCAAAAAAAAATCAAATCACTGTTCTTTTTGTCCATAGTATATACTAAGAGGTGCCAGAATTAGTCTGAAAGATTTGTATTGTATTTCCATGGTTCTCAAAATGAGCAATCAACAGATGTATCACATGTACATGCATATAGATTTCCAAAAATTAAACAATGGTTCTTTGTTCTAAAGTTAGAAACTTAAATTTTCAGCAACTGAATGCAAAAGTAAAATAAAATATTTCCAATCTATAGTGATAGAACAGACATTGGTTTTTTTCTTTCCAAATAACTTTGCTGGTATTTCCCTTTCCTGGGAAGGGAAAGAAAAAAACCCACTTTTATGAAGTAATGACTTTAGACACCACCATAAATGATTCTGTTTTCTTCCCAGAACATCATCTGGGTGATATGATCTCCACAGAGCTGGGAGAACAATGAGAAGTCTCACTGACTAGCCCCTCATCAATGGAGCTTAGAGCCAATCATTTCCATCTTAAATATAAATGAATGAAAAACATATGGGAAAAAATTAGCTCACAGGTGATTGAAGACTTATGGATGAATTCCAAATTCAAAAAAAAGACAATCTGTGTGCATTATACTCTAAGCATCTTTGGTTTGGTTTAAAACTTCATAGCTCCTAGGGCATTTCCTCCTTCAGACATGCATGGAGGGTGGAGGCCTAATACTGGTGACACTGTAAACTGTGTAGAGTTTATTGAAATATGTTGCTGGACAGAGATCTTGGATCTACTCCATGGAAGACACTTGTGCAATTCAATGCTGCCAGGAGTGATTGAAGGCTGCAATGCTGTCTCTTCTTGAACTATGGCAGGTGGGAAGCAGGGCAGGAGCATTGGAGGGTTGCTTTGGATCTCTGGGGCCTTCCGTTTTCCTGCTTCATTTCTGCTTAGCAGCAGGTTGATTTAGAAGTCTTTCTCCCACTTTGCCTCTTTTAATATTCGGTTTCCCTTCTGAATTAGTTAAGGTTCTTTGGGTTACATTTAATAACAGAAATCAAATTGAGCCAATGCAAGCAAAGAGGAAAGAAATGAGGCAGGCAGGAAGCGCAAAGCCTTGGGGGATCCAGGGCTCTCAAAGTCTTCATCTCATATCTTTGTTCCTCGAGCAGATGGGCTTCACTTTTTCTCTCTGCAGTCCAACTTTTTCATCTCTTCATACTGAGGAAAGAAAATGATTGACAGCCTCTCAGCCTCTGTTACAAATGCCTGGGAAAGAAGGATTTTGATTGGTCCAGCTTTTGACTGGAGAATGTATCCCATAGTTCATTTTACGTCTGGCCAGTGGTATAGGATGTCTGTGGATGTCACTGTTGTCAAATCACAAGGATGAGATGTTAGATGTCTGTGGATGTCACTGTCGTCAAATCCAGAGTATGGGACATAAGATGAGATGTTCAGTTCTTTAAGATGGGACCTGAAGAAAGCCACAGTCATGGAGCTGACATCCTCTTTGTGCTTTCTAAGTCAGGGGAAGAAAGATAAGTATGTTCTAGAATATTCTGTATCCTTTTATTTTGAAACTCAATCCTCCCTCCACCCACATAGGGACATTCCTTTTGTCTTATTTCTTTCAATATGAAAGCACAAAGCACAACCATATAGGGACATTGTTTGAACAGGGTTTGTAGCTAAGAAGGCAAGAGGGACCAGGAGCCATGTTGGTCTGCTCTTCCAGGCTAACTTAGACATGATGGTTCAGTCTTACTTGTCCCAAACTATGCTACACTATAGCTCAAGAGTCAGAAGAGATGGAAGAACGACCCTCCTCACATAGATGATCTACAGAAAAGACCTTCTAGCCAAAAACATTATTTTTTCCCTCTTGGGTATTGTTCTGCTTACTAGAATTATGAAACTGAACAAACCCAGACACACATTTTACATTTATTTGCATATCCACATGTGCAACTTATTTTTCGGAAAGGCTTCTTTTTATAGTTCTTTTTATTTTTCAACATTACAATGCAATTATTTTATGTTCCTCTTCCCTTTCTTCCCTCCAAACCTTCCCTTGTTCTCTTTACAATTCATGGACTCTGGCCTTTATTTTCTTGAATTGCGGTTATGTGTGTGTGTGTGTGTGTGTGTGTGTGTTTACTAAATGCATGAATGTAACTTTCTCAGTCAATATACTGTTTCTTGTGTGTGTGTTTTCAGGGCTGACCATTGGTATTGGATAACCAGCTGTGTGTTCTTTCCTGGGGAAGGCTGTTTCTCCTGCTCTCAACATTCCATAGTGGCCTACAGTCATTTTTGTAGGGTTGAGGCCTCATGAACTTTCCCCTACCCATGGTACCACGTCTAATGGCCTTGTCGTGGTTCAGGTCATATTTAGGCAATTATGTTGTTGAGACATTTTGAATGTGACTTCTGATATTTGTAGGTGACAAGTTGTCTCACAGCAAACTCCCTGTTCCTCTGGGCACTATCGTTTTCTGACTCCTTCTAAAATAACCGTTGAGCCCTGAGTGCAAGACTTGCATTGCAGATATATCACTTGGGACTAGGCTCCACAACTCTTCATTTTGGTAGGTTTTTGCAAAGAGAAGGTTCCTTGATGAGAGGTAAGGACAATATTCACTTATGGGAATGAGGACAAATGTTTAGAATGTAGTTACTGATTGCACTGTGTAAAGTGGCAGCCATAAGATCTTCACTGTCTATGAGTTCACTAGCCCTGGATGGTTGTCTTGGTGTCTAGCACCAAATATCATTTCCCTCTTGTGTGAGTCTTAAGTGAGAGAGTTATCAGTTATTTCCACACTATGTGTGCCGCCATTGCAACTTTCGACTTATTAAGCCATGTTGGTCATTGTTGTTGTTCATAAGTGTCACTACTGCACAGAGTATTTCATTGTATTCCCATCTTTGAAAGTTCACACAGTGCCTCCTGGTATCATGGAAGTTCATCCTCAAGAAAGAAGTTCTCCTGTCAGTTGTAGCCTAATGTTTGCAGTGCATGCTATCTTCAGCAATAAGAACTTATCTTTTGTTTCTGTAGAAAATCAAGTGTAATAGAAATTCCCTATAATATTTTGGGAATCTCTAAGATAATCCTGGCCAGCAACTTAAAAAAAAGTTTCCCATGCCTGTTGTTGGGTTTTGTTAAGTGGCCTATGGCTCTTGGGAGAGGCAATATTAGACCAGATGAAAAATACACATTTAACTATATATGTATATTTTATACCAACATATTATATCATAATATAATATAATGCATAATATATTATATAATATAAAAATACATATATATGTGTGCATTATAGTTATTTATAGATAGATAGCTATTAATATGATTCTTTATGACTTTTTCAGACATCCTTACTAACGGTTTACCTACCTATCTCTTTCATCTCTCTAGCCCTTCCCATTTTCCCCTTCAGATCACTGTACCCTGCTATTCCTGTCTGTGCAGCACACCCCACTCCCCCACATACTGCTTGGTCCCTTTTCACTTTTCTGGATGTCTATATGCAAGAGAATGAAATCAGATCCATATCTATCAGATCTTAGAAAATTATCCTCAAATGGTGAAAAGACCTAAATATGAAACCAGAAATATTGAAACTGTTATAAGAAAACATAGGTATATCCTACATGATATAAGCATAGGAAAAGAATTTCTGACAAGGACCCCAATGTCCCATGAACTGAAGCCAGAGGAAATCTTTCCAGCAATACAATTGGTGGAAAATTAATACCCAGCATATATAAATAACACTACCACCACCACCAAAACTGGCAAAAACAAAACAAAAGAAACTAACAAACTTAATAACGCATTTAAAAAATGAGCCTGATATCTAAACAGAATTCTCAAAAGAAGTAAACAAATAGCTACAAAATTTTCAAGGGGTTGTTATCATTATCCCCAGAAAGTAGGGAAATGCAAATGAAAACAACTTCGAGATTTCTTCTTAACCCAGTCAGAATGGTCAAGGTCAACAAAACAGCTAACACATCAATGCTAGAGGGGCTGTGAAGAAAAGGAGCCCCCACTCTTACTTTTTGTGGGGTTGAGATCTGTTCCAGCCACTGTGGAAATCTTTTAGAAGAATCCTCAAAACTATGAGAATAAATCTAAACTATGACCCAGCTATGCCCCTTCTTGACATGTGCCCAAAGGTTTAATATCATAATCCACAGATACTTGCTCAACCATGTTTCTTACTGCTCTAGTCACAATAGCTAGGAAGTGGAAACAACCCAACTGCCCTTCAACAAGTGAATGGATAATAAACATGAGACACACATAGACTATGGAGTGCTATTCAACTCTAGAGAAAAATGAAATCAGGAACTTAGAGGTAAACAGATGGAACTAGAAAAGATCATTGAGTGAGGTAACCCAGACCAAGCAAAACAAACCATGCCTGCTCTCTTGTCTGAGGTTCTTAACTCCAAAACTTCAGATGTGAGTAGATAGCCTAGATAAACTGCAGAAATCAAAGATATCAGAATGGTGAAAGAAACAAGGCTGGGAGACATTCTGAGATAATTTATTATTCTTTTCATGTTTAACAACTATATATTAGAATGCTGAATTTCCGTGTCATGCTAAGTTCTGCAGCAAATGTTAAAATCATCTTCATGAACAATGCACATGTATCAAATAATTTTGGAATGGATTCAATGTAAAACATGCTATATGATTTAAATTTCATTTCAATGACTGACTCTATTCATAGAGTGGTGCAAAATGTATAGTGAGTGCATTTTGATACTCAATAGCCCTGGACTAAACAACCCCAATTATCTCCTCCACTGCCAATTTGTCTGTAGCATGTAGTATATGCTGTTTATCCTGGATTTGTTTATTTAATCTTTATTTTGACTAGTAAAGTCTGTACAGAATTTTAAAAGTATTGGATATTTCTATTTTTGTCACTTCTTATAACAACTCTGTGAAGCAAATGGGTCATCAGGATGCTAAGTGTTTTGTGAGAATTCTGAAAAATCACTAAATAATAAGATAAATTAACCAGAGTTACATCGATGTACTCCTTAATATTTAAGCCTCTTTAGGTGTCTCTAATGACAGGTGTTAAATTGATTTCATTGTAAAGTGACAATAATAAGCAAACGACACAATAGGGACTAAAATCTGCAATGAGAGAGTTGACTCTGCTCAAACAGAGGTGGCTGACTTTCCACAATGCCTGTTCACCAATGCTGAGTCAACAAGTTGTGGATTTTTAGTAGGATTCCTCCCCATTCAGGACAAAGGCTCCATTTTCTTTATAGCTAGGTGTAGTTCAGTGGCCAGCAGAATGATGGCAGAATATACCTGGTGTTCAGGGTCTAGAAAGCTTTCAGACAATAAGGTTGGCATCTTCTGTCTTCTGTCATCTATAATGGACTTGCCATTCCTGGAGTTCGAGCAGTTTCTTGGACCATGAGATTATCTCAGTGTCTGAAGTCTTATGAAGAGCTGTGAGACAAAAGAAGATGAGGTCCTTGGCAACTTGTGTTGTCATGTCAGCTGCCCATTTAATCTCTGCTGAGAGTAAGACGGGAATGTATCTTCTTTACTGAAGGATAATTATTTTAAACTTTTCTGGTATCTGCTAGCTTAACTTCTCAGTGTAATCTAAAAATGTAAGTGCAATGAATGTGAGTGGAAATCACACTGGAGTGACAGCTTGGAGCTGATAAATTTAGAGGAACCTGAGGAATATTCCAACTACCTAGGAGAAAGATACACATAAGACAAAGCATGAAGACGCCAGAGATGATAGTACCATGATATGAATATGGAGGATGGCTTATTGAGTGAAAACGTAGAATCTGGGAAATGACAGCACACGTACCATTTCACAGGAATGTCTTATTAGAGTTCTATTTTAGCCTTATTTAGTTCTATTTATTAGAGTTTTATTTATAGGATGTACCTCAACAAAAATGGTAAGAGACTCATGCCCCAAATGTGGGCCAAGGGCTCAAGAAGAATTCCTAGAAGAATAAACAGATGTAAGAAAAATCTCCAGAGTTGACTACGTACTTCTGAACCTGCGTTGTTTGCCTTAAATGGATGATATGTGTCATGAGATATCACTGGTTTGGGTGACACCACTGTATGCTACCTCATCAGGAAATGACTGTTGATGTGTTTCCCCACTGCTTTAAGAAGGTTCCCATATGGTCTACAATGAGATGAGAAAGCTAAACAATAGAGAATCGTATGGACTTATTTATCAAAATATCTAAAATCACTAGTTGTCAACCATTAAATCATTTCATCTTCACAGTGACTTTAAGAACAGAAATTACTGTTATTCCTGTTTTGGAACTGAGGCTCCGAGGCACAGGAATGCTGACCAGGTGTGAGACCACACAGCAGGCAGAATGTGACGTGAAGATCTGAATGGAGGCAGCCAGGATCAACACATACACATGCAAACAAGCATGACTACCTTGTATGCTATTCTGCCGCTCTCCAAAGCCTTTTATTTAGAGAAAACACAAACATGAACTGACAGGTGCTGTGTGCAGCCCACTGCTAAACATTTTTGTGTGTGTGTGCATTATCTCATCTAAAGCTTTTGGGAATCCTAGGAGACTGAAGCTCCATTGTCTGGATACAAACATATCAGATAAATTTTAAAAATGTATATCAAGGTCCAATGACTTAAAATGAGTAAACTATCATACCAGTCTTTGTCTCTCTAGAACATCTACTATGAAAAAGTTCAAAATAGGATAGAATGAGCAAGATAGATTAAGGAAGAATGGGAAATGGGGTGTTAACATAATTTAAATTGGATAGAGAGAAGAAAATGGATGTAAGTATGGAAAATCCTATGGGGGGAAAAACCCAAGAGCAATGAGAACCAAAACATTCTTATATCACCAACATAATAATTTAGTTTTCTGTAAAAGAAGGGGTATGTTTTATGCATTGGTATAAATACGATCATAAATTGCCTTGTTATGGGGCAGATGTGAGAGGAGGGACCATAACAGTGGGAGATCAGAAATGAGTAAAACTTCTTCTGAATTTTAGCTGGGGGGCCCAGAATCTAAATTTATGTCCCTTTGCTGGATTGGAAAAATATGAGAGCCAAACTACCAGGCTAACCTAGGAGTCCTTGTGCTGCCCACCAAGAAGCATGCATTCTGATTGAGTGTTGAACACAGCAGGAAATATCATTACAAACCTGGAATCCAGATTTCTACCAGAAAATGTGAAGCATCTGGCAGTTCTGAAAGGTAATCTTTCCCGATTTACTTTCACATAAACTATACTTGACTACAGCCGCAGAAATCATGGGGAAGATTGTTTTTAATGTAGTAGCTCGGAGAACAGCAGAAGGAAACATAAATGAAGACAGCAGTTTGTCTCCTTGATTAGCACAAAACGGGACCTCTAGACCTCCCTCCTTCATTAAGAAAGGTAGGTTCCCTTGGGTAGACTTAAGGCTTTTCCCAGTTCCTCCTATGTAGCACATTAATTTCCAGGGTGTTCTGTGGGGCGCCTCTTTCCTGAAGCAATTGGCCATTGATTACCCATTAGTTTGGTGGTTGTTATCTTTCTCTACAGGAAGCTAACTCAAGTTTCAAATTATCTTCCATGACTTTGCTGTGAATGCAAAATCAAGTGCCTTTTTTTTTTTTATTAGAAAGACACATTTGGTTATTTCTCTCTCTCTTTCTCTCTCTTCTTTAATTACATCTCCAGTTATAAACCCATGTGAATTAAAGAGAAATGGAGTGCTATCCCCTCTGCTTCTGTTTGTTGAAAAATAAGCGTTGTTTGGTCCATGCCTAAATAATGCAGAAAGCATTTCGTGGCTCTTGTAGCGTTCCTCATGTCCCTTAGATGATTGCTCTCAGTGTAAGTTCTATTGGAAACAAACAAGAGAAGGCAAAGGCACAGGTTAATCTGGAAGGGGCCTTTTATGTGGAACCAATGACTGAATAAAGTGAGAAACTGGAGATATTATCAAGGATCAATACATGCTGTGTTTTTCAGCATAAAGAAATGGAAACAGGAGAACCTAGAATTTATATGAATTTATAAAGACATGGAAGGAGTCATTACAATCAAAAAACACACTGTGACACTTTTAAACTACACAAGAAACATAAAGCCAAGTTGAAAGTGTACACTGATCAGTACTGTTAGGAAACACCACATTATCCTTTCCCCAAAAAGCAGGGCACAAATTTGGATCTTAATTACAATGAAAGCAAATGCGTAAAAGAGAAGTTTATTTCCCATTGTTACTTGTGTATAATTGATAGCATAACAAAGAATTTCACAGCTATTGTGTATGGCAGATAAGTAACTTGGGTAGAAATCTTGCTCTACATGGCAACCAAACAGCTGTTTATCATTGGCCTAATTATCAAGTAAATGAGATGCTAATTTCTATATTCATAAGAATAAGGCATGCATGAACAAGTACTAGTATATGCAAAACAGGGCTCAGAGACAAACTTAATAAATAAAATGGTAACGTATTGTATTGGTAAATAGATACAAATAGTGTTTAAAAGCTAGGCCTTACCTTGCTGAGAAACGTTGGGGTTTCACCATGCGGGCCCAATCATCCCTGTATTTAATGTACACACAGCAGATGGAAGCCTTCTTCCCAGCCTGCTAGTCTTGATTCAGCCCCTGCAGTGTCTATAGCACACCTATTACAACTGTTCAATGGGGACAAAATCAGACACACTGTGCAGAATTAGGAATGACTGTTTTCAGGATTGTGGCACCTGGCTTCCAATTTCCCAAGAACAAGAGATGTCCCCATTTTTTAACGTCAGACTTTTCTTACTAGAAATACACACACACACGCACACACACACACACAAACTATGAAGGCTGCAGTGAAGCACTGTGCTGCTCTTCTCCCAGTCAACAGTGCCCCTGTGAGTGAAGTTTATATAACACCCATATTTTCTGTTTCTTTATTGACTTGAGAAGAGAGCTACTAATTAAAATGATGATGATGATGATGGTGATGATGATGATGATGATGGTGATAATGATGAGCTTAAGAACTTCAAGAATTAGAACAAATACCAAAGTATGTGAGGATTAAAGTTTTTGAATTTGCAGTCCAGATTAATGGGAGGAAAGATTGTGTTTTTGATTCCTACGAATAGAATTTCACATTTTTGAAGTGTTGGAAAATACTAGACGTGTTGGGAAATGCTGGAAAAGACACTTCCTTTCCATAGAACATAAGATGTTAAGTACTTTTGGACACTGATTGACATTCATGATGCTGGGAATCATGGCGACCTTATCCCAACTTTCTCTATACCCAGTATGAGATTGGTGAAAAGAGTGGGAGCTGTAGGAATTTATGTTCTCAGAGCCTAACCATGTAGCCTGCCAGTCAGCTTTTACAGTGAAGACTCCAGGTGCTGCTTATTGATTAATTTATAGTAATAAAGGGGTCACTGTGAATGGTGGCATCACACATCATAGTGATACCGCTGTATGATACTCCTGACTAAAAATAGTGAATCTATGTGAGTCTATGATTGTCCCCTTTCCAGCCACAGGTGCTGAATGAAAGATGGCTATGTGCTTACTCAATGCATAGGAAATCGCCACACTGGTATCTCCTGGAACTCGGTCACAGTTGCGTTTGAATCGCTGTCACTGAAAAAAATCAGCTTCAGCAGTCTGTTCTTTGTAATGGCAGTGTTATTAATGATACCTCCACCTTGCTAATCTGACAGATTTTTACACCGAATCTGAGCATTCAGACTCCCCATAAGTCAAAGTCATCGTTTGGCAGCTGTGACCACTGAAGCTCAGGTTATGACAAGGTTTCAACTAGAACTGGGCACTTCTGCTCACTGTTCCCCCTCCTGCTGTCATAATCAGTGTGCACAACATGGCACACCTCATCAATATACTTGCAATCCACAAAATAGAAAGGCTCTGACATCCAACATGACTCATGAAATAGAAACTTTAATTGTTTGTTATAGCCTACTGATTAGGCACATATCAACAGAGAATAAAACCACAGTTCATCAGTGACAACTGGAAATCTTTCCTAAGAATAATACCTCCATTTCTGCTATTATTTTTATTTCATAATTCAAAAGAACTTAATATTTTCTTGTTGTGGATAGCCCCAGCCTTGTATTTTGATCCTAGTTCCACCCCCCTGAGAGGGACTCCATAGGAGGATTGAATCAATGTTGTGGATAGCCTCAGCCTTGTATTTTGATCCTAGTTCCCAGTGGATAGCCCCAGGCTTGTATTTTGATCCTAGTTCCACCCTTCTGGGAGGGGCTGCAGAGGATGATTGAATCTGTACACAGGCGACATCTTGTAAACCTGTCCAATTAAAACCTGTAAAATAAAAACTAGAGCCAGAGATTGGGCAGTAGAAGGGGAGGCGGAGAAAAAGGCTTAGGGGAGGAGAGAGGTGAGAGGAATTCGATATAAAAGGCAGAGGAGGGGAGAAGAGAAGGAAGTCGCTGGGGGAGCAGAAGCAGAGGGAGAACAGAGGAGGAGCAGGAGGAAGCAGGCAGAAGGAAGCCGACGTTGGAGGACAACCATGTGGCCTGGATGAATCGCAAGTTATAAGGGATCTCATAGCCGGGGATTAGAGTAGTGTAGTGGTAAATCTGCCCAATCCAGGCGTGCAATTTATACCGTAATTATTGAGCTGTGTCTTCCTTTACTGGTCTCCTTGGGTAGGAGATCTTACAGCGGCAAATTTGGGGTTTAAATAATTCCTTCTACAACATTTTCTATCATTTACGCCAACAAGCACCAAGCACTGAGCACATTCTCTAAAACCTCATCAACAGCCCTGTCTCAGAAGGATGTGTTCTCTGCAGTGGAAATATGGATATTCACGGTTGGCTCAGATAGGAGTGGAGCAAACAGTACAGTGAAAATGATATACTTGAAATCATTACCTTAATCAAAATTTGATAATTCTAAAATAATATGATTCTGTTGGTTTTGTATAAAGTTGACCTAATGAATCGTTGTGGGATCTTTTAATTTTTACTTTTTCTCCCCAAGACCCAGAATTATGAGTACTAGTTTTTGAAGATAGAAAGTACAGCGAAGAAAACTGTGTGTGTGTCTGTGTGTGTGTCTGTGTGTGTGTCTGTGTGTGTGTGTGTATACACACATGTACAAGTGTTCACTTATGAAGACCAGAGTTCAACCTTGACTTTATTTCCTTAGAAACCGTCCTCCTCGTTCTTCTGAGACAGAGTCTCTCACTGGTTAGTCTAGAGCTTGCTGGTTCAGTCAGACCACCTAAGCAGGGGTTCCCAGGGATCTTTCTGTCTCTGCCTCTTCAGCATTGGGATATCAGATGGTATTCATCTTGCCTAGCTTTTGCTGTGGGTACCAGAAATCAAACTCAGATCCTCATGCTGCCATGACCACCCCTTCAAGTCCTGAGCTATCTCCCTAGTTCCTGGCCTGGAGTTCTCAGACTGCTGGATACAGAAGGTTACTAGCACCACACTAGTAACACAATAACTAAGCTTCACCAAGGACTGATCTTTACCTTCTTGAGTAAGAGTTTCCAAAAGAGGTACCTAAGATTCCCCATTCCTTCTTTAATGTAACATTTTAATTAACATTTTGAGAACTTCATATGGTGTATTTGGATCGTATTCCTAACCTGTTCATGCCCTTCACTCCTCCTTTCAGATCTATTTCTATCTCCCCATCCTCCAACTTGATGTCCTCCTTTTACATTACCTGCATCTAATGTGTGCTTCTTACAGATGCATGGCTTTGGGGCCATTTTTGTGGAGTGTTGTAGACCTACTATTGGCTGTACTCTTTAATAAAATAAAAATCAGGTTTTTTTTTTTTTCATTCAGTACATTGTGATGTGGTTCTTCTTCCTTCAACGCTTCCCAGATTCTTCTCATGTTCCATCACCTACATCCACATTCATTATTTTGCTCTTAAGAACTGACTTAACATCTAAGCCTGTCTCTAGCTCCTTAGTTAAGGGTAAGGATTATGAATCTCTTTTCTTTCTTGGTAGAACAGTGATAGTCTTGATCATGTACAGGTGGTCACAGGTGCAGTGAGTTCATGACTGGAGTTTTAGGATCCCACCCAGAAGCTTCTATGTTGTTCAGGTCCTCTCCACCTCTTGTTCTCACAGTCTTTCTGCTCGCTCTCCCACAGTGGCCCCTGAGCTTTATGGGAGTGGTAGAGAAGTTTTATTTGTAGCCAAGTACTTCACTGACACATAGTATTCTCCTCACTATAATCTGTTGTGAGTTTCTTAATTAACCACTGTCTACTGCACAAAAGACTCTTTGCTGGTGAAGTCTGAAAGCTACATTAATCTGTGAGGAGAGTTATACAATTTAGAAGATCGTGTGTACTATGTCCATTTAGCAGAACAATAGTACTAGGTTTACCTTTGGGATCTGTAAATTCCTTGACAATTGTTGGTTAAATTTATAGTGCTAGGCATGATTGGCTCCTCCTATGGGTGGGCCTTAAATCCAACCAGAAAGCAATTAGTTACCTCCATAATATTTGGACCACTATTGTACCTGTGAGCATATCTTGCCACGTTGGTTATTACTGTGGCTCACATAGTTCCCAGCAGGGCTGGAGTGCTGATGGTACTTCCACACAGCAGCAGCTTCTAGTGGCCTATGAAGGATATCTAGTGAGGAAGAATCCCACTAGTTATTACCAGCTTGATTTTTCATATCCTTTGGAAAATATTTGATGTCTTCAGCAATAAAGTCTTCAGCATCAAGTTTTGGTGGACACTCCAGAACAATGGAAACAGCCTAAATTGATTTGGGATTTCCTAAAAAACTAGTGAAACATGGGTAGAGAGGGAGTGTTTTACATAAAGTGAGATTTTTTGCTTGGAAATCTGTGACTTCTGGGAAGAACAGTGCAGGGTAACTCTAACTAAACTCTTTTATACAAATGTACATATTTTTATAATCTCTCTCCTCTCTCTCTCTCTCTCTCTCTCTCTCTCTCTCTCTCTCTCTTTCTCTCCTTCACACACACATACACACACACACACACACATCCTGGGTATAAGTTAGTTCTCTGCACAACTTTCTTTGCTCTGCTCTCTTACTTGACTTTCTAAAAGAGGTACATGTACATCTTCAATTTTAATCTCTTTGAAATATAAATATGACATTTACTGAAATATGACATTCCTTGGGAAGATCTCCAAACTCCAAGCAGACAAAACTTGCCTCATGAAGTTCTGAATCATCAATTCTAAGAGCGTACCAGCAGAATTTAATAAGCTTTTCTAAGTGCTTAGGAATTCATTAATCAATGAAAAAATAAATCTGAAGAAAATTATTGTAATGTCAGAGACAAATATCAGTGTAAAATGGAATATAAGCAAAAAGAGAAGCTTTCCTAGGCAAGGACAAAGCTACAGAATGACAAAAAATAACAAAGAAGTCCCCCTAAATCAAGTCCAACAAAGTTGAAATTTTTCTACAAGAGCTTTGCGGGAATAAGCATATATGAAGACCACTCTGCTTGACCAAGCAGAATCTCACACAATCTGTTTGATTTCCTCAGACATATTGTTCACATCTGCAAAAATTTTAAGAATCAGGATGCCCCTCACATTTGATGTACATCACCACTTCTGTCCTAGATTGAACTCTCATTTCTTTCATCAAAGCGACGTTCATGTTTGTTGCTGCCAATAACTAACAGGAGTATCAGGGTAATGCCATTTCAACTTAAGTTTTCACCAAGAACTGTGCACCTTGCTGGCAAAGTGAATTTCGACTGTCTACCTGCCAAGTGAGAGTCCTTCAACATCTCCAAGGACTCTCTGTACCTCTCTACACCTTCACAGTGTTAGAGTTGACAAAACAAAGGTACTTTATTATAGGCCCCAGTATTTTATTTGTATTATATTCTTCCATGGAGTTGGGTCTTAGAATGGATTATGCAGAAATCAGATATTGGAATCTCATTATCTGTTTCTTTAGTCTAATGATAAATAATATTGTATCCTACAGTTAAAACTATTTTATGCTATGAAATATGTAGTTCCCTTTAGTTGGACTGAGTAACTTGTGTTAATAATACCAGTACTATGGAAGTACAAAGAGGAGGAGTACCATGAAATTCAAGACCAACCTATCTGTCTATCATCTATCTCTCTCTCTGTCTATCAGCTATCTACATTGCTTCTTATGAGCACAATGTCAAACACATAGCTGGTCTACTTAGTCTACAAAAAGAATCAGGGTGACTACATCTGCAACAAGAAGCTGTAGTTGACAAGGGTTAAATCCTGATGGTTCCTTTTGATTTTGTAAAGACTTCAGAATTGAGACTTTGACATTCTGATGTCATAAGATACCTCTAGATTATTTTCTCAGTGTTTAAAATTGGAGATTGTTTTTGATACCATCTTGATGATCTTTCAACACAGCAGCTGGAAATGTTTTGCTCAGGTCCACCTGATCTCTAGCGTTTACCATCTTTCTGCTCCTGAGCCTTGTGTGTATGGGCAGTGGTACAGATGTTTTATTTATGGCTGAATATTCAACTGATACATATTCTCGTTGCTACAACCAATTAGTTAACCATTGCCTACTCCACAAAACACTTTCTGGATTAGGTTTAATAACTACACTGGTCCGTGAGTTGAGCTATATAATTTAGAGGACTTTTGGGTTTTACTGAGGTCTATGATCTAGCATGTCCCTTTAAGCTCTACTTCAGTTCGCCCAACGCTCTAAACAGAAACTCTTTATCACATTGCTCTCACCATCTGTCCATTAGTCAGATTTGAATGTTTTAAAAATTTAGTGAATTATATATGTTACTTTATTACACATTCATCAAACAAGCATTTTAATAAAATTCTTAACAACTTCAAAATAATTGTAAAGATCACTCCATTGAGTTTAGGGATTTGGGGATTTTGTTTTGTCTCCATTCCACTTTCTGAGAATCTTGCCATGGAGTCCCAGCTGGCCTCAAATTTCTGGTTATCTCACCTCTGCATCACAGCGGGTTAGGATTACAGGTAAGGACAACCATACTTGCATGACCTTTGAAACAGTTCTTCAGGTAGACCAGATTGCTATGCTTTGTTTTGCATTTGTTTTCAGTTTTGACAAAAAAAAATTTAAATCAATATCCCAGTTCTCATTAATTTTTTTTTATAGCATAACATGAATTTTCATGATGGTTGGGTTGTTGATTTCTGGCTTAACTGATAGTCTTCTTATTTTTCTTTCCCCTGAAGGACTCTGGCCTTCTTTGGAGGACTTTCTTTCTTTAGATTTATTTTTAAATTTGCATTCTCTCTCTCCCCACTCTCTGTCTCTCTCTTTATTTGTGTGTGTGTGTGTGTGTGGTGTGTGTGTGTGCGCGCGCACGCACGCGCGCTCATGTTTGAGAGAGAAAGACAAAGTGATGGAGAGTACACATGCTTGTACTCACTTATGAGTGAACATGTCCAGCGGAGGTCAGAAGGGGTCATCAGTCAGGAAGGAACTCAGAAAGCAGGAAAGTTGGCTTCATTTGTTAAGAAAGATCAGTGTCAAGCCAAAATGACTAACACCACTGTCAGTTCTACATAGCTATCATTTCTCAACAGCATGGTAATACTATTATGTTAGCTAAAACCAATCATCAGATTCCAATATATGGCTAATCCATTGTTCTTTGTCAAATTCTTCTAGTAACCTGAAACTTTATATCTCCCTCTCTTCCTTCTTCCCTTTCACCTTCCTTTTCTGTCTGTGTTCCTTCTTTGCTTAATTTTATTTTTCCTCTGTCCAGATTTTCTGACTTGGACTAATTGAGTATCATTTTTCGGAAATAGTGATCATAAATCATCAAGTGTCACCTGTAACTAAATAGCACAGTTTCTGTAAAAGGTAAGTGTGTCAAAGCAGATTCGCTCATGGCTTTCACTTCTCAAGTGCACACTCATCAGGCCTTGTAATGAAATAAAACAAGAAACACATGCTTACATGTTGCATTCGGTCTTTCTGGTCAAGCAACTTGTGATGATAAGAATCTGCATGAATTGTATCATCATGACTGAGGTCTTACCAAGTTCCTGTCTCAGTTTTAAGCACATACAAAACTCTGTGCATACATTTTCCTTTCCTAATATTATGCAGTGTGTACTATATTTCCACATTTTATAAATAAATAAAAAATTAAATCTAAGAGAAAATAAAGGCATTTGCAAAATCACACACTAAATTTCCATTAGAATCTTGACACATGTCTTAGTCAACAAAATAATCTTAGAATTTTATATAGTACATATAAAGAAAAGTTCAAAAACAGAGATTATTTGTGAAGAAACAATAGATTGTTGTTTAATGTATGTAACAAGATCCTTAGAAATAAAAGTATATCTTCTCTTGGAATTGATTCATTCCATCACCACAATTAGGAAGAGCCTGGTAGATGGGCTATATAAGCTGAAAGTCATTCCATAGCAGTTTACCTGACATACAGTTAGAAATTTCTGCAGAAAAACAAGGGTTGATTATTCCAATTCCATTTGTTAACAGTTTTCAGTCCTGGTGGTATGGCTTGTCACTATTGTTCTTTCACTTTCTCAAGTTATCAAAACATTTCGTTCACCACATACTTTCCCTTTGCTTCCTGAGTAGTCTTTGGGATCTTTTTCTTTTAGAAGCTCTTACTGATACATGTTCTTTTCCTAGCATTCCTTGAGTTGTTAACAATATTGTTATTAGTGTGGATATCTGACCTCTGCTCATTACAGACTCAGCATAAAAGTTTTATTCTCTTTAACTTTTTTTATCAACATCTTTTCAATTCATCTTCTCTATACCCATCATTCGATTTTTCAAACCTTTTTCTCTAGTTTTAACACTTGCTCAATCATGCATGAGGAAGATAAAATATCCATGTCTTTATATTCTTGTGCCTTTCTTTGGCCAACCTTGAGGTCCCAGTTACAATACTCAAACCTTGTAACTAGAGGGCAGATGCCATTGCTCAGAGAACCATGTTGTTATATCTAGAGGTATCAACAAACTGATAACTGAAGCAGTAAAGTACTATGGCAATGATATAGCAGACTACTATGAAGCCATGCATGTATTCTGTTGCCAAAATAGACCATTGGTTACGGTCTTCTGCAGAGTCATGGAAAGGACAGGCCAATCACTATGGTTCTCTGTGTTCAGGAGATCTTAAACATTCCCAAGGGATGAATATGACTCAGTTCCTAAACTATGTCAAATTTCATCATTAATGAACACACAGCATAGTTCTATTTCTGAGTTTTCATCTACAATATATAATCATTGTTTTAACTATGGACACAGAAAAATTTCCAGTTGAATTACACAGGAATAGAACTAAACAGAAATTAAATATAGTAACTAACATTTTCTATTTCTAGTTATTTTAAAAATTTTATATAACAAAATTCTTAGTAAAATGGGCTAGAAAGAAAGGGATGGAATCATTCATGTGTAATTTGATTCAAACAGAAACAAAATTGAAAGGAAAAAATGGATATCAAATAAAACAAAATAAAAACTTTTATACATAAAACTTCCTTTACATAACTCTTATATAAATTCTATATGAAAATATAATGTGTCTGATTGTAACAGGATAATAAGCAATAAATATTTGCTCCATGTATTCACCCAAATTCTTAAGGCATGACTCCTGACAAAAATAAGAAACACTGCCCCAGTCACTGCCTATTTGTCAAGATAAATTTCTGTGGAAGCACTGAAATCTTGCTTGTAGTGGCATTGTCTTTGGTGACAGAATGGAAATCATAGAAACTGTGGTCTTCATGGTGTAGGTTTACACAATGGATAATGATGGAGGATGGATGGGTAGAGAAGATGCAGCAAGGAAGGGGATTTAGTAGGAATTTTAGTACTTCTTTTTTCCCTATGAGAAGGACTCTATAAATTTTTTATAAGTTTTTAACAACAGTTCCAAGAAACTCATAATAAAGGTCAAGAGCACAGCTTTGGTGTCAGACATTATTTTACGTGACCTTGAAGGCATACCAACGAGTGGCTCAAAGCTCTTCAGCTTTAGTCAGTTTCCCATAGAGCCACCCTCCCACCCCGGATCCATCCATCTCACCAGTCTGTTCTCAGAAGTGTGTGGACTAGGAGTGTGAGACAGCAGGTTTCAGAAATGCATCACATTGTGCAGGCCTCAATCAGACAGAGAAGTTCCACTCTGATCACTCAGTTAGTAGGACCGAACGTGAAGAGCTGACTGTCAGAAAAGGATGCATTGTAAAAGGAGTGCGTGGATTAAATCAAACCCAAATGTCATTAAGTGTAAATAAAACAGATCAATGACTAGTGCCTCTGCTGGAATGCTCCTTGTTTGACAGAGAGGGAGACATCTGGGTCAGAAGAAACTTGAAAAAACTGTGGAGCAGAGCCGCTAGTAATGGAAAAACTGAGCTTGCTAGACAGGCTACAGATAGGGTCGCAACACGGCATTGGTAGAAGAATAATGGTTGGTTTCTTGGTTGCACACAACTAAAATCAATTAGTCTTTATCACTATGATTGTCAAATGGCCAAGAACAAGATAGTTTGATCCTTACTGGAGCAAATGTTCTACAGAGGAACCTCATATCTCTGCCTCTGTAGACATTTACAAGTACCAGATACGAAAGGGCTCAGTCAGAGGTTAGATTGTGATTTATATACTTTTCAACTTTTAAAATAAAATAAAATTTGAATGTAATTTGAACAGAAAAATATTTGGGATGTGTTAACCGGAGTTGATATTTAAAGCTAAAAATGTTCCTTTTTCCTCTTCTCTGCCTTCTAGCAACCTTGTTTCCATCAACCTCTATACCATGCTGCATTCCATATGCATATGAGACTAGATATACAGAACAAAATGTCTTTAGCATTGGTAAAAAAGACGTGATTACTGTATCACTTATCAGAAACTGAAAAGGGGAACACCTAGTTCTCTGGCTGCCTAGACTAGACTGAAGCTGATAGATTCTTCTTGTCATATATGAGGCACTGAATTGAAGCTGAACTGTTAACAACTAGATTCTGAGCCATTTTCCTTATTTGGAGGACCGGGGTATCTTGGAGCAGATGGAACCATCATACTTGAATCTTAATGTTGCTGATCTTGGTGGCCCTCAGACTGAGGACAACCACAAGCACTGAGGATAAAAATGTAGTGTGGAATTTAGCACAACATAATGTCATATTAAATAAATGCTACGCTAAGTTACACAATGGATAAATTGAAATGGCAGTTTTGAAATGCTAAATAAATGATTTACTTGCTTTTGTGTTAATTTAGGAATTGCCAGATGACCCACAAGAATAATATTATTTTGCTAAATTTCTGTGTGACTGAGTTTCTGAGTTTTACAAAAGTAAATAGATCCTGAAAAGTAACATGGATACAGACTTAACACCATTATTTTAATTTTATTGCATAAATAAATAAAAAATAAATAAATATGAAGCATATGTTTATATGCATCCTTATATATCCATCCTCTGGAGCCCTTAATAGCATTAAAGCATCTCTTGGTCTCCCTGGGCTAAATGCCAGGGTCTGAACTGACCATTGGCCAGACATAGTTACTCTGATGTTGATTCGACAGCACCTTGATATCTCTGCAATAGTTTTCCTAGCTGTGTACCTTTCCTTGGTGCCTAAGACTGTTGGGGAATGCTAAAAGCATGCCTATGACAGCATAAGGTTCATTGTCACATGTATAAAATTCAGGAGACTTTTATAGCAGCAGCTGCTACACTAGAATTGGGAAATATAATTCTCCAGGTAATCACAAAGATAAAAAAGAAAAGGATAAAATGCAGAATTAGAAACAAATATATTATTTCCAAGCAATATACCAACAGTGCAGGAGGGAGGACTGAGAACTAGCGTTTGTTGTGTTGTGACTGTGGTTTCAACGTTCTCATTAAGCCCAGGAAAAGGAGAATTGCAGGAGTCAAATGTGAATGTCACAGCCAAGAAATGCTGTCATCTGTAGGACTGCCAGCTCACTGGTCTCCAGGGCCGGAATTGTAGAAGTGGTTTTCTAGTTTGAAAAATCTGAAGATGTAGAGGGCTAAAAAAAAAAAAAAAAAAAAAAAAAGGCTCCTAAGTCTTTCAAACTGTTTGATAGCTGATGACTGGGTAATGGAAAGAAGAGGAGAAGAATGATTTTGGATAGAGTGCTATCCTTGCCGTTCGTGCACATTTATTAGGCAGAGGAAAAGTTTTTACAAGAAAGCCAAAAAGAATGTGAGACCGAGGATTGTAGACATGCTCTGTGGAGCCCGAACTACAAAACAAAAAGAAAGTATGTAATAAGGTTACCTCATTATTTCATAAACATTGGCTCTACGATTCATTCTTTCTATAAAAGCTACGAGGGGAGGCAAATTCCTCAGATCCCCTGTGAAGGAACAGCAAAAACACTGACAAGGGATCCCTTGAAAATAAGTGAGGTCATTCATTTTAGGGCTCTCTGCTTCTGACATCTGTGATGATTTGAACGACTTGGAATAAATTCAGACAGATAATCCACTCACAGAAAACATGTATATGGAACTTTCTAGTGCATGTTCCCACATAGCTTGCAGTTTTTGCTTGCCTTACAGAAATCCTTTTCCTTGAGAGGTGCGCCTGCTGAAGCACGGCGTGTCGGTCATTATGATGTCTTTGTGGTTCACACTGCGCAAGCTGCCTGCTCCCAGCTGGAGCCAATGTAGTTTGGTCTCTAAAGATTTCTCAATCTACAAATCTGAGTTATCACAAACAAAATAATGGCTGATGCTTCCTTTTAAATTGTTAAACCTTCTCGATTTTATGGACAATAGTTTGTAGCACTTTCTTTGAATACCTGGTGAAAGTAAATCTTAGGTTTCATTCATTTATTTATTTTTTAGTAGGCATCTTCAAGGCTTCTGAGTATCTCAGGTCCTCCTCAAGGATCCCATTGAAAAGAGTATACAATAGAGAGAGAGGCTTTTGTTCTATAAGCCATTCAGCTAATTAGAAAGCTGGCTCACTGCCTGCCTGGTGAGTACCACATTTTTCTTGGTTTCCAAACCAGTGACTGAGTTTTCAATGTTTGATGTGTTGATAGACATCATGCACCTTGCCCAGTGCCTCCTTATTTCTGTTAAGTTGCCAGTCCCACTGCATTGTCTAGCTTTGGTACATCTTACTTCTACTTTACTATCACGTGGTTTCTTAGGGAATACCTTCATTCATTTTGGGAAAACAAACTCACATCAATAACTATAATAATTTGTCAAATTTTGCTTCTTTTAAGCCATTTTTACCTGTCATCAAGATCAAATTCAAATATTATAATTTTCCAGATTAAATTTAGACTTGTCAAATGTAACACAGATTATTTTTGCTTTGACTACAGAATGTCTTTTTCATTGAGAGACTATAATGTCATAAGCCCTTAGAAAAATGTTTACTGTAATTGCTTTGCCCAAACTACTTTCTCAGACTTTCCTGCAAAAACCAAATATCTTACTCTGGTACTAATCGATGTGAAGAAAAATCTGCTAATGAAACCTTGATTGACTACTGGTCTCAGTTTTTGTTAGCCCCTGCATGTAGCCTTGGTCTCCCCTTTGAGTAAAATGTGCTCAGTGATAGCAATTTGAACAAAAGATGAACAACTAAAATGTTTCTAGCCTTGACAACTAGGAGAATATGAAGCCAGTCTTTGAGAAAATGGGCAAAAGCATGCAGTGGATATACCTCAAGGATGACATGAAAAAGTTTGCATATTAGCTTATAATATACCTTGGTAAAATAATCAACAAACATTTGGATAATATGCAAACGAA
This sequence comes from Mastomys natalensis, assembly GCA_021653895.1. NCBI lineage: Eukaryota > Metazoa > Chordata > Mammalia > Rodentia > Muridae > Mastomys > Mastomys natalensis. The sequence continues at coordinate 4,304 of JAJTUV010002138.1, read as the reverse complement.
TCATGAGGGAGTATAGCTATGTAGAAATGTAATTTTGGAAGTCATTGAGATATACATGTAATTAAAATCCAGAAAGTGAACAATGTAAACCTTGATGTCTCAGTAAGAAAAATAACATGAAGGCACAGCCAAGGATGCAGCCTGATGAATGAACTCTGGTGTCAGATTCAGAATATGCAGCAGAGCAACTTGTAGAGAAAAGAACTTGGTTACCTATTAAGACGGAGGAAGTACACATCGGAAGCTAAAATGATCTTACTGCTTTGAAGGCAGGCTATTGGCATCTATTGGTATCTTGTAATGTTTGTAAGTCCATTTTCACAGTTAAATTCTGATATGAAAAAAAAAATGTAACAATAGAATGCTAACTAATCCCAGGCCAATGGCATCTAGCATTAGTTGATTTCATTACAACAAAATTCTCTAGTATGAATTATTTAGTATAATGACTTTCCCCAGTCCTTGTATAGAGAGTAGTTCTTCACTTATAATGAAAAAATCATAGGAATACAAACTGGTTCCATGAAGGTTGACTTAAGTTAAAAAATAATTCATTCTCTAGGGTCATAGTGGTTTATCCAATGTGAAATGTGTTGTGCTCTGCAGAAGGTGGGCTCTGGGGTGCACATTTAAATGGAGCTAATGGATTTCCTCTGTGTCGTCCAGCCTGGGGAGAAATAGAGAAGTCAGTGCAATAAAGCGTGCAGCCGAATTGCTCACTTAGGTTCTCTGGATTGTAATAGTGGAAGTGCTGTTTTTCTCCCTTTCTCTAAAGTACTCTTTTTTTTCCCATTGTCATAATAATTTTTCCAAAATGACATATTCTTTGCCATGTGTCTCTTCCTTCAGACCTACCTGTGTCTCTACCTTCCTGCCTCCTTCTCCCCCTATCTTTTACATTTTTTTCCTATTTCTAATGTACCCTGGTCTCTTCAAGATGATGCAAAGAGGTGTTCATAGGGCATGCCCTTAGATCTGTCTCTGATGAGGTGCTTTTTGAAAACCTCAAATGCATATGAAGAACTTCAAATAGGACCTCCTTGGACAGGTAAAGAAGAACTTGGCTTTCTAGAAGAAACTGGTGTGTTTGTATCTTTAATATATTTTGCTTATTTTTTTAGTGCTTTGTACATTATACCAGCTTCCTTGCCTACTCTCTGCCTCCTGCTCTTTTTTTAGTTTTTAGTTTTTATTAATTAATTAATGAGTCTGAGAATATGGGAGGTGTGTTGCCCACTTAGGCTTTTGGTTCAGTCTGTACATTCAATATAGAAATAAGTTTTTTTTTTTTTCATATGATCCTTAGGAAGTGACCAGTAGAGCCTTCAACAAGGATAACAGAAATCTTAAGTATTCTTAGGAAGCTACTTTTTTCATAAATATCTTTTATACTTTTGTGCATACTAAAACCTGAAACCCATACTATGTTGTATGTGATCTTCATATGAAAGAATATTTGGTAGGCCTTCCTTCTTCCCTCCCTCCCTCCTCCCTCCCTCCCTCCCTCCCTCCCTCCCTCCGTCCCTCCGTCCCTCCTCCCTCCCTCCCTCCCCTCCCTCCCTTCCTTCCTTCCTTCCTTCCTTCCTTCCTTCCTTCCTTCCTTCCTTCCTTCTTTTCCCTGTATGATGAAATAAGACTGATTGCTTCTTATGTTCAAGAATCTTTTCTCTTATTTCTTCATTACATAAACAGGCAGTAGGAATGCTGGCATGAGTGTAATCTTGGATGTTACATACACTTGAGTTCCAATTATCTGAAACATCTCACCATGAATAAGTTCCTTAACTTCTGTTATTGAGGCAATGGATATGTGAAGTGTGTAGACAAGACCTAATGTGGAATGCTAGCTCTCAAGAGTACTGCTGTACCCTTCTCTCTCTGTGAGACTTAGATCCCATTTGAAAGATGGAAATTGCTTTGTGCTACATGCTGAAGATCACAATAGGAAGACATGTTAAACCATCTGAAGCTTCAGTTGCCATGTTAAATTATGAAGATCTTGTAAGTTATGTATCAAGATATCACTATGACAACTTAAACCTATCGTAGTTATCTAGTATATGCTTAACCCTCTGCTTTTCTGATATTTTCAAGATCAAAAGAACAGGGCTCTGAACATCAGGGACTCATATTTCAGTGAATAGTATAAATAATTACATGTATGATTCTCTTTTAAGATAACTCACACACTCTACTATCTATTTACTAGTTTTTACCTCAAATCTATATGAATTCTTTGGGAGGAGGAAGAGGAAAATAATTTAATCGGAAGATTGTAACATCTCTTTGTTTAACGCTGGTTGAATTTATAAGGGAAAATAAAATTAAGGAAAAACCATCTCTGCAAATTTAATCTGCTTGGAAGGACTTTAATTACTCAGAAGAAAGAAGAACCATAGAACAGTAGAACCTTCACTAACGGGACATGGGAATTGGGAAAATGGGATTTTTCTGGCTAATTCTCTATGAAAAGAAAGTCTGTGTGTTTGTCATTGCTGTTTCTTGCCTTCAGTAATGCTGGCTCAAACAGTCCTTACTGAGTTGATGTGGATTTGACAACAGTCAGTGCTGTTTTGGGCCTGAATGATTCATAAGATCAAAGATTTAACTCCAAGGGGTTTATTATCTAATAGATTCAAAGACATATTAACGTATGAAAACAAAACAACAATGTTAGGAAATGTGTAACCAGCTAGAAATAAATGAATTATTTAAAGATTAGGAGTCAGGGGAGTGTTGGTTACCACTGAAGTGTGTCTTGTGGTAGAAATTAAACCCAGTACACAGTCATAACAGGGCAGAATATCAATAAGTCTTCAGTCACAGCATTGGAAAGAGTTTTATACAAAAGGCAGTGTCAGAGCAAAGATGAAATATGACAGGAGGGGTCAAGTGGGGTCTCTCATGGGAGTATGACCTGAGGACTTTAAAATGTTACAATTTAACTGATTCTTTATGCCATCCTGAGATTCTTATGAGGACATCCAAATCATCAACATATTTGATAGTGTTTGTAAAGCTATCCCCCCAAAGCCCCAACTATGAGTAATCATGCTATAGGATATTACACTCACAAATGTGATAAGAGCCTTTATAAGAAGGAAGGAGAGGTCTATACTATGTCTGTACTGTATTATTAGAAAAGAGAAACTCCATCTACAAACCCAGATACTTAGCAATCACTGGTTCTATGAGAGCCTTGATCTAAGATTTTATAGCCTTGAAAACTGTAAGAACATTTGCTTGTTCTTTTATTCAGTTAGTCTATAATATTTTTCTCCTAATAATCTAAACTAACTAAGATACTCAAAGTCTCACAGTGTTGAGAGGGGAAAACAGTTCTCCCTGTGCTTGGAGATCATTTAAACTCCCAGGGAAAACCAAACTCAGGAAGAATATATGTATGTTCTTCAAAATCTGTGATCTTGCATCTCCCAAGATTCCAGATTCATAAGGAAAATCAAGAAGATTCTTAGTCTAACTGAAAGATTTCTGTACCTAGTATGAGTTTTTCACTAAAAAGAATTGGAAGTATTTTAATTTAATTATTTATTGAGGAAAGAAGGTTTGCTTTTTTAAAAATGAGGTTATCCTAGTTTGGGGGAAGATGACTCAATGAGCAGAATGTTTTCTTCACAAGCATGAAGACCTACATTTGGATCCCTAGAATCCATGTAAAAAAAATCTGTACTTGGAGCAGTGCAGACAGGATCTTGGGCACTGTCTAGTTAGCCAGTCTACCCAATCAATATGCTCCAGCTTCAATGAGAGACCTTATCTAAGACAATAAGGTTGGTATCAGTAGAGGAAGATTTCTGACTTCAGATTCTGACTCCCACAGGTGCCTACAAGGTATTTGTCCACCCCTATAGGCACACACATACACATACACACACACAGAGGGAGAGAGAGAGAGAAAGAGAGAGAGAGAGAGAGAGAGAGAGAGAGAGAGAGAGAGAGAGAGAGAGAGAGGAGAGAGAGATTCTTCTGTGACTTATGATTCAGTATATCCTTGAGCTACTTTAGCTAAGTTATAATAGATTTACTGTGAATTCTGAAAATTTTGAAGTTAGGGATAGAAGATTGAGAGATGTGTGATTATTGTAATGGACATTATTTATGCAGATTCTTGAGTCTTACATCAGTGTCCACTAGAAAGTACCCACCACAGAGCAGACGCTGGTCAGCATTATCAGACAAAATGATGTAATCAGTGGGTGTTAAGCAGCTTCTGTCCTTAGCTATGATAGTGGTTGCATAATCGACCATAAATGAAGACCATCAAAGCAAGATGTGCATGCAGA